>CM052146.1:17449396-17466723 GCA_028454255.1 Halictus ligatus
CATGATACAATTCTCATCGCGTTAAAACATTTTAGGTACAGAGGCTGGTCGAATGATTAGTTTACTCATCATAAGGATGTTTACTATTAGACCGCTGATTTTTATGCAAAATAAAAATTGCTGGCATCGGTTACAACGAATAGCGGCCGAACAGAAATTTCTTCCCTCCTTTAATTATTTTTATAACCTGGTACTAAGGGTGAGCGGGTACCCAAAGTTAAAGTTGTATTTATATATGTAAGTATAACGCTGTTTTATGATTTCTCAGTTCAATCTTTGACGAAGAGAAATAATTTCGAATACATTGTGTGAAACAACAGTATTTCATTTTAAATTCGCGTGTAGGAAGCATAATTGCTTTACTTCTTCCGATTAAAGTTTTGTTCTCGTGGCTGTGACAATATTTCCAGCATCAGAAAACAATCTGGATACTTGAGTGGCACTTTAACTTCGGGTACCCGAATATTGCCGATCCGACCCGATCATTGCCCGACTTGACCCGAGGCTCGGGTACCCGCACACCCCTAGCTGTTACCGGTAACACTGAAGCTCCCAAATTCTTTTAACACGTTTTAAATTGGACCTTTAATTACTCCTCACCTTGCCTCAACTCTTCACGGCACCATCTTCATTTTCTGCAATCCTTATGGTTAGTTCGAGTCCAATCAGTCAAGGTGCGAATCCTCTCGCAATACCCTCCGTCTCTTCGCTATTCTAGAGGTACGGGGATGAAAGATGCAGAGTCGAAGACACGGAGAGGGGAGGAGAGAGGGGAAGATCTTGTTCCGACGACGTTGAATCGCGCGAGGACATTCGGCGCCGCCATTAAGCCCTCAAAGACGAAGCCCCGGCGAGAAGCCGTCGTAGTAATTAATTCCTCGCGCCTGGGAATTTCGTCGGAGGTGTTCCCCACCTCCCCTCAACCCCTTGCCTCCCTAAACACACCGGGTACACGCGTTTTTCCGGGCCAGGAGACTCGCGATGCTTCCAGCAGAGTGTTTGCGCAACGAGGGAGTGAGTTTGTGGAATTGTGTTTAGCTTTTGCAAACTTTTCATCGGAGAGAGGCAAACTCGCTAATGAAACGCTCCTCCCCCGAGGGTTTTCATTTTTCTTGCTCCGTCGGCGTCGATCAGTCGATGGGAACCGCTTTTCCTTAAACAATAGAGGGAGAGAGAGAGAGAGAAAAAGGGAAATTTTGTCGAGCGATTCCAGACGGGTCCGAGGTAAAAGAATGCGTGTTCCTCGGGACGGGAATTAAAAGGGAGGCTAAAACGTCTCCCGGCCCCTTCGTAATCGTCGCTGAAGTGTACAGGTGACAGGATAATTTAAACAGAAGCAAACAAAAGGGCTTTTTCCACCCCTTTCTGGAAGCGAGGAAAGTAGGCTCGGGGCTAGGAATTATCGTGGACAGGCGTTTTAATTGCTTCCCGGAAAAAGTCAGCAACGGAGGGCCGAGAAGAAGAGGGTGCGAGGCGAGTCATCCCCCAAGAATCCACCATCTCCGCTTCCGAAAAGATTCTCGCCTCATTTTACCGGCTTCCTATCGTCCGGGAACGTTTCCCGTTGCCGTTGTGTCGCTCGAAGCGTAGAAAGTTTGCTACTCGCCATCCAGTTTACATATACGGACCTTTATTCACCTCGCGACACAGTAAAACGAAATTAACACGCTCTCCGTGCCGCCATTGAACTTTCTGTTCGAGCCATTTAAAACGTTGTAGGATAGAGAAAGAGTTCAGCCATGACGGCAACATGTTACCGTTGATTCCTATAATAAACAGAAATAGTCCTCATCAATCGCAATTAATTGAAACTAAAAATTCCCTTCCGGCTCTAACGACTCCATCAACAATTTTCACCTTCTTTCGGATTACATCTACTCGTTTTTGCCACGAATGCCTAAAGTCCGCAGTTTCATAATAAATATCAGACAGCTCGCTGATTTTATGAATCTATAGCAAAAATAGATTAAAAACATCGGAATTTAATGTTGCCGGTACATTGTTCACGACCTAATGAAATTATTTATAGAAGGAATAAATTTTTATCTAACTCTCCCATCTTCCAACGAATGCCGGCGCTTTTTATTTTTCATAAAAAATACGCAGCCCAGTCGTAAATAAGTCGCGCAAGTAGGTCGCGGATTTTATGCATTCGTCCAGAAATAAATTTTCACGGTGAAGCTGAAACCTAGCGATACGTGACTAACCTTGTAAAAATTGAAACGTAATACAGGCTCGTTAAATTGTCCATCGCGGGACCGAGCATTTCTCGCGCTGGAAAAATTGCGCGTTGCTTTCCAGCAGGAAATGATTAAAGAAGGAACAGGAGTAAATTCGATCCTCTCTGGTAGAATACACGGTGCCGAGTAAATACGCGTCGCGCAGAATAGAATTTCCGTGTCAGATTGCCGTAACGAAGGCGCTAAAACAGCATGTTTATCGGTTCCGGAGGAAGAAACGCGTTTCCCGAGTTTCTCTCGAGTTTTTCCGGATTGCTGAACCACTATGTCCCGGTTCGGCTTACCTCGGTGGGGCCGGTATATCTTCTTTTGACAGGCGGAATACCGCGGAAACGTGGCCGGTAAACAAGGAAAGGGGAACCCCGGCCTATACCGTACCAGCGTCGGGGCTGTTCGGGTCCAGAAAAAGGGGATGAGAGAGAAAGTGAGGGAGGGTCGAAAAAATCGTGGGAGGTAAGGGCGCGCGGTACGTGTGCACCACCACCCTCGTATATATCTCGAAAATTGGATTCGAGTCGAGAGACTCGTGCCCGCGATAAATTCTCGCGAGCAGATTTCCCGGCCCGTTTTTCTTTTCCCGCCTGTGTGTTTCGCACGCGGTCGAGAAACTTTCGGCGTAACCGAAAGATCGAGGAGCGCTCCCGAGCGTCGTAAAGTGGAGCGGCGCGGCCGAGGATCGATGGATCGCCCGCGGACTCGTGAATTAACGTCTCGCCACGGAGAAACGGCTCGGGCGTGCTAAGTAGGCCTTTGAAACACTCGGCGCCGCCGGTTTCGAGGAATAAATACAATGGATCCGTTGTTCGGGATTTTACCTTCTTCCCCCGAACATAAATTGCCCTCGCACCTTTACCTTCTCACCTTTTTAACGGACTTCCGATCCATTTCTATCGACGCTGATGAAGACGTAGCGTTGCCGTTGGAAATGTCCTTTAATGCCCTTTAATGGTACGTTATTCAAGAAACTACACTCTATACCGTATATACTTTATTAGTTTTATAAAGGTGCTTTTTCTAAATAACGGCTCAATGTTTCCGCGTTTAAAAAGTATTCGTACACCTCTTGTAGTTTTAGAAAACCATATATTTCTTTATGTAATTGTACATTCTTTTATAAAACAAAAACACAATTACGATTGTTGCATGTTTCAACTACAAAACGTGACATGAATAAACTAACGAAAATTTAACGTTAACGAGATACATGAAAAACAATCTGAAGTCTCTCAAAATTAGCACGCAAAATGTATTCGTACACGTAACAAATTTAACAATAAACGTGTTATAATTTGCGATAATAAATTAAATTAATATTTCGTTGGATAGCCTTTCGTCTGTATAATTGCGTCCAGTCTTTGTGGCATTGAATCCACTAAATTCGATGTGATTCCGTGTGTAATATCGCACCATTCCTCTTGAAAAGCAAGTTTTGATTGTTCTTTACTTGAAATATAGCAGGGTTCGGATTTTTTTATCAAGCAGATCCCATAAATTTTCGATCGGATTAATATCCGGCGATTGCGGAGGTGTTTTCAAATATTGTGGTGTGTTATACAGCAACCACTCTCTTGTGTTGCGTGCTGTATGTTTGGGGACATTGTCTTGAGTCAAGATAAAGTTGTATTTTAGACCCATTTTTTCTGCACTACTGACAATATGGGTTTTTAATATGTTTAGGTATATTTTGTGGTCCATGATTCCCTCGATGAAGTGTAAAGACCCCACTCCAGCAGCACTCATACAACCCCAAACCATGACCGATCCTCCGCTGTGTTTTACTGTGGGACGTAGATTTTCATTTTCTAGCTCTGTATTTTTCTTCCTCCAGACCGTGCACTTGCCATCAGAGCCAAAAACATTAAATTTACTTTCGTCAGTAAATATGACTCTTCGCCAAAACTCGATAGGCTTATTAATATTATCTTTCGCGAAATCAAGTCTCTTCTTTCTATTTGCGGCATTTACGAAATACTTCTTGCGAGCAACTCGGCCGTGATATTCATTATTTTGTAAACAATTACGAATAGTGCTGGCACATACACTTACTCCAGCGTTGTTTGCAAGCTCGGCAGCAATCTTAGGGGCACTAATTTTAGGATTTTTTTAAATTTCACGCACTATAAAACGTTCATCGCGTGAACTAAGTTTTCGAGGTCGACCAGATTTCGCTTTATTTTTATTGGTTTTTCGTTCACCATATCGATTTATAATTCCTTGTATAGTGCTATGTGGCCTATTAATTGTTTTTGCTAGTTCTCGCAATGATTTGCACTGATTATGCAGTTGTATAATAATTTTTCTTTCAGTCTCACTCGTTTCCTTACCTTTACGACCCATTTTACCGAATGTTACAAAAATTCACTAGTTTTGTAGAAGGTTGCCACTAGACTGTGCGTCAAAGACTCTGTCTGATTATTTGTCGGGTCCCGCTAAACCATAATATAAACAATCGGATGCCTTTCAAGTGCATTCTAGTACCTGTACGAATACTTTTTGCGCGCCAATTTAGAGACACTTCTCATACTTTTTAATTTTCCTCGTTAACGTTAAACTTTTTCAAGTATATTCACATGACAGTATGTATTTAAAATATATAACAATTACAATTATGTTTCGTTTTATAAACATGTGTGCAATTACATAGAGGAATACATGGTGTTTTAAGCCTACAAGTGGTGTACGAATACTTTTCACGCTCACTGTAAATAGTATAAGTGAAAGCTCTTTACAAAGTTGCGACTTGCACAGGCCAGCTGTTTCTGCCAGACTGACTAACAGACTATGGTCTCGGCTTGATGACCTCGCCTGAGTTCTTCTGTCCTTGGGAGAACCGCCCCTTACGCCTGAATCCTTATACCCGAGACGCTATGGTATCGTTGAATTCCAACACCTTCATTAAGATTGTCTCTGCAACGTTCAATAATTTCGGTACAGTGCTTTCTGTATATACAGGGTGCCGTTATTTGTAATAATACGAAAAAATGTTATATAGAAAACTTACACGGTACAGAGGGGGACATATTGTGACACGAACATTTTCTGCGTGGGTGGATGCATAGAGGAGATTTCATGGTCAACTCTATTTTTTCAAATGGAGTGCTATGTTTTTGTTTATCACGATGTGATAGCCACTGTTGAGCCCCTACAATATAAAACTCTGGTCATTTCGAGTTAGTGTTAAGCCTTTCAGCGGTGATTCGAAAAAGTAATACCGAGTCAAGTTGGTATAGGTATAGTTCGAGAAAGAATATTGTCATCCCGTTTTGCAAATGTAGCCAACAACAATTGTTTCGACACGCGAACGATTAAGTTGCTCGAGACAGAGAAAGAGGGAGAGGGAAGTCCTCTTGGCTCTTGTTCGCTAAGTATGCTTGAATACGATGTCAAAAAGGATCGAGATCTAGTATCGTCCTTCTACTTACAACCTCTCGGAAGATCGTGCCGCGATGGTGGCCGTTTAATTAGTCGGTCCGCTGGTCTTTCGCCGGGAGCGATCGTTGTTTCAGGTCCGCGCGTGGACGGGCAACACAAGGATTTAGTATGGCGGGCAGCGCCGGAGCGAAAAAAGGAAACCCACGAGGTGGCGAAAGAACGCGAGGGGGCGGGGTGGCAGGAGTGGTCGAGTGCGCTCCTCGGAGCGATCGCATAATCGCGAAGAAGCCAAACCGGCCACGAGGCGCAAAACGAAAGCTCGTTAATCCCGTTAAGGCTACTTAGAGTCGCGCGTCGTCCTCGGCGAGGTCTTCCCGCGAGGGCGAGCAGCCTCGGACAAGATGTCGAGTTATTTATCGGGCCGGGCACGGTTCGGGAGAAAGGGAAATTAGACGGGGGGGAACGGCTCGGAAAGCGAACCGGCAGAGAGACGGAAAAGAACGGCCGGATGGGAAACAAAAGCATCTATATATCCGGGCAATCGAATCGGATAGAGTGCGGCATCAGCGTATTCCGAGGCTCTCGTAAAAGGAAAAGGACGTCGGAGAGCTTACAATATATCGACTGCTTATCGTGCCCCGGTACTTCTTCTTCTTCTTCTTCTTCGTCTTCTTCTTCTTTCTCATCATTCTACTCCTGCTCCTTCTTGTTTCGGTTCTTTTTCTTCTCCCCGGTTTCTTTGCCCGGCTCCCACCGGAATCTATTCTCCTCCCCGTGCCCGTGGACCGCCCCTTTGCCGACCAGACGAGGCACGCTCGCCACCAGGGCTCTTCGGAAATCCAGGATAGTTGGGGAAATTCATTTTCTCGGTGCGCCGAGTTTGACGTAATGCTGTAGACTTTACACCAGTCCGAACTGCTCGGAGGCCGAACCTCCGCGAACCTGATCCTGCGTTGGTCCTTCGCGCGGTAGACCGTCGATCGGTGCGCGAAATAAAGTGTGTCCGAGTCGGATGCGAGAGAAGACGTTGAAGACACAATTGTGCTTGTATAAGTCGTGTATAGTGTAGGCATAATTTTGTGAATAGCAGCGACCGGCGCCATTCAATTCCTTAACAGTGCCGGGCGAGAAAGAGGTGCCTATGCGAAGATAACCGGCCGAATTTCACGATTTTATTAGGGTTTGGAGAAAGGCTGATAAGAACCAAACGAAAAGCAATATTTACATAATTCAAGAAGCAGTGTATTAACCCTTTGAGGTCGGTGTCCCCGTAGCGGGGACATTTTTAAATCGTCGTGGAAGTCGATGTCCCCGCAGCGGGGACCATATAAAAGTTTAATTTTTTTTTATTCCAAAAAAAGGAACCCCTCTTCCGAAAGAGGGAAAGCGAAAGCGAAATCTGCCGACCGCAAAGGGTTAAGGATGAAATAGAGAATAAAACGGTGACGCTAATTTTTCTATGTTCATTGAAAATTACATAAATAACAAAGGTATAAGTGATCATAAAGAAAAGAAAAATTGAGTTCTCTCTTTCAACACGTAATTGCACATACGAAAAGTCATCTTTTTATCATAACTTTATATAAGCCGTTTATTACGAGGTATATACTTTGCATTTCCAATATATTTTGTAACAAAATAAATAATATTGCACAACAAACATAAAGAATAACTGCAAGGTACATGGTAGGCGCCGGACGGATTGTCTCATTCGAAACAAGTAATTGTTATAGGTAATATAACACATAGAATATAAGGGAAAGTTAAACTATTTATTTTAATTCTCTCGTAATGAAATTAGACCATTTGTAACGTATTATAAATTTATTTTGAGACAGTGAACATCAATTTATTAACGTGTCGGGGACGGTATCTGTACAGTGAATTCTCGATATATGTCAACAACACGGTTCTTGCCAGCGTCGTGTATCGTCCAGGAGACATACCCGAGCTGTATTATGTTTACACTCCTCGGCGTCCGAGGCATCTCGAGCTTCGCGGTAGTGGCGAAGTTAGAAAGTTTCTTTCCTTGGCGACGTATACAGAGAAACTGTACTGAGAAACACTGTACTGACTATTAATATTTCAAACCATCTTACGTAAGGTCAGATTAATGGGAACGATACACTCACGTCTAATTCGCCTAAAACAAATCTATATAATCAAATTAAATATTGATAAAACAATAGAAACAATGCCAGACCTCATATAATTTGCCTATATTTTTAAACGAACAAATATATTAACCTTTCATTTTCTCGAAACAGATGAAAATGGACTTACACCACTTTCAAAATAAACGGTCCAAATAGTAGTGAAAGGGGTTAATGACCGCTTGATTTCTCAATTTCGCTTCGGAAGACTACGTCTTTGTCCGTTTGGAGAATACTGGAAAGTTTAGTACACCGAACGCCCGTTCCCGTGGAAGGGGTTGAACATGTTTTACGCGACGAGGGCGCGTTTCCGATCGGCCCGGAGTATTAGTTGAGAAATCGAGGGTCCCCTGCAAATGGACGAGCCGACGAAAGAGGGAACGGGAAGAGGAAGCCGGGAAAAGTGCAGAGAGGGTGCTCCCGGAACCGATAAAGTTCCGCGAGATAACTTCACGAGGTAAATGGGCTCTGCTTGCTCTGCTTGCCCCGGTTGCTCCGCTCGAACACCAGGAGCTTCCCGGCGCTGGAACTTTTTCAAAAAGCAACAACGGGAACGGGAGCCCCCGTGTATGTGCAACGACGTAAACCGGGCGAGCCCCGCGTTAATCGAATCCGTCGGAAGCTTTTAAAGCGCTCTCCCGACCGGCTAATTCCCTCGTAATCAGAGCCCCGCGCACTTTTCTAACCGGCAAATGGAACGTTAAGGTGACTACGCCGTCGGTCAAAGGCGCGAGGACCCCGCTCACGATCACCGAAAGAGGATAACTTCGTTTCCCGGCGATCTAATGAATCGCTGGTTGCCAGGATTATGTCTTCCATTTGGGTAATTGCACTTGGGGCCTCGCTCCGTTCGCTTCCCAGGTGTAGAACGAGGCTGTTCCAAGTCATTTCAAATGAGTCTCCGGTTTCTTTTTTAACCTTCTATGCGCGTGGTATTAAGCGATCATGCTTATGCAGTTAGCGTCGCTGTAGGTTTCACGGTACGATCGGAGCTGAAGTTCTGGATGAATTTTAGAACGTTTTTTGTCCTTGTTTCTTCGACTCGGGAGACTTTTACGGTGAATTCTCGATATATGTCAATGACAACCGAGCTGTGTTGTGTTCATTCTCCTTGGCCTCTCGTGTTTCGGAGCCCCTCACGAAGTGTAACTCACGGTAGTGGGGTTAATTCCGCGAGGTTTGATATTGAGGTCTTGGTGACATATAGAGAGAGAAATCACTGTATTTTCTGTACGAGTCTGCTTTTAGTTCAATTGAGTCTACACTCGAGTGACGAGTCCGAGGCGACACTAAAAATTGCTTCACCATTATTCAACACGATTATTGTATTATCAAATTTGTCTCTATTCGAGAAATTGCGAAAATTATTAACGTAGCACATCAAACTTTTTTTAACAATAATTTTTTTACTGTTTAGAAAACATTTTATTTTTGGTTTGTGTAATTTTAAGGTCAGATTCATATTCGTCGACCCGAAAAATATGGGAATATTAATTTTCAAGAAAGTGCAATCACTTTTTTGGTTATGCATCAGCCATATTGAATCCGCCATTTTGTTTTGTCTCATTTCGACATCAGATTTTTAAGCAGCGACCTGAAAAATAAGGCAATACTAATTTTTAAGAAAGTTGAATCATTTTTTTACGCCTTCGCAATATTGAATCCGACATTTTGTTTCCTTTTATAATGTTGATATCAAATTCATATTCGTCGGCCCGAAAAGTATGAGAATACTAATTTTCAAGAAAGTCCAATAATTTTTTTGGTTACGCATCCGCCATATTGAATCCGCCATTTTGTTTTTTGTAATTTTGACATCAGATTCATATTCGTTGGCCTGAAAAATATGGGAATACTAATTTTCAAGAAAATCCAATAATTTTTTTGGTTACGCATCCGCCATATTGAATACGCCATTTTGTTTTTTCTCATTTCGACATCAGATTTTTAAGCAGCGACCTGAAAAATAAGCCAACACTAATTTTTAAGAAAGTTGAATCATTTTTTTACGCCTTCGCAATATTGAATCCGACATTTTGTTTTTTTTTATAAATTTGACATCAGATTCATATTCGTCGGCCCGAAAAGTATGAGAATACTAATTTTCAAGAAAGTCCAATAATTTTTTTGGTTACGCATCCGCCATATAGTATCCGCCATTTTGTTTTTTGTAATTTCGACATCAGATTTATAATCAGCTACCTGAAAAATAAGGCAATACTGATTTTTAAGAAAGTTCAATCATTTTTTTGTTTACGCATGCGCAATATTGATTCCGCCATTTTGCTATTTTGTAATTTTGACATTAGATTTATAATCAGCGACTCGGAAAATATGGGAATACTAATTTTCAAGAGAGTCTAATCAATTTTTTGGTTACCCATCCTCCATATTGAATTCGACATTTCGTTGTTATAATTTTGACATCAGATTCATATTTGTCGGCCCGAAAAATGTGGGAATATTTTCAAGAAAGTCTAATCAATTTTTTGGTTACGCATCCGTTATATTGAATTCGCCATTTTGTTTTTTGTAATTTTGACATTATAATCAGCGTCCCGAGGAACCTATGAGTATCAATTTCTAACTAAATTGAAGTACTCCATCCTACCCCTGCGACGTTTCGACGCTTTTGGCCCACAGTGCGTCGTCCGTATCGATTCCGTCGAAGAATTCCGAAAGTTGGCAGATTAATTCGTGCGAGTGACTCGGTGGTTTGTGGTTTGCGGGATCAATCTGTCGAAGCCGCAAGCTTCCGAGCAGCATTCGAAGACGGTCGTCCCCCGGTGGTATGGTATCGGTCGTCTGTTGGCTCTGCAGAAACGGTTTCGATATTAGATTTAGAAAGACGGCACCGCCGGCGATGGCTCAATCGATCAGAACGTTCGGTCCGGCAAACAAAAGAGGTGGCGTAGGGCGGATGGCGAAGGGTGGCGGCCGTTGCTCCATTAAATCCGTGCATCCTCGGCCGGCTCGTGGGTTCGTTCCGGGGGGCGGGGGATGAGTCTGCTAGAAACGGATAGCGTATCCCGGGTCGAGTCCGGTGGGCCGCGACGTAAAACTCGACTACCACCGAGAATAATTTATCGCCGGCTGGTTCCCGCAGCCACCGCGGAGAAGTAACTCCCAGAAGTGTTCGTATTTCAATATCAAAAGTTTCCGAAGACCCACATTCCGGGAAAAGGTTCTCGCCGCCTCGTCGGCTGCGGGAATACGGCCCCCGTAAATTTTCCCGGCGTGCCGCCGCCGCCGCGCACGGCCGGTATAATTCTCGGTGCTCGGTTTCGGGCATCCATCCTGCGAAACAATCAAAATTTCACCGGTCGTTCCGCCGTTTACCGCGGCTCCCGCGGCGAAATAAAATTTTCACCGTGCGCCGCCTTCGCCGCCGCTGGAATCACTGGCCGAGAATGAATCGTTCTCGACAAAGATTCCCCCCTCCCCCACTTCCCACCTCGGATAAAAGAAAAATCGCCGTTGCGTGCGAGAACGGAGGCTCGCAACAGGCACGATTCCGCCTGTACACGCTCGAGCGAGAGCAAACGACGCACACCGTTAATAATAATGGGGAAACTTGCGCGGGGAATGTACATCCATACCCTCTCGTCGGCGTACCCCCATGACAAATTACACCCCGGGGTTTTATTGTTGTTCTTCTTGCTTGTTGCCCGGTCTTTGCCCCGCCGTCTTTCTTCTCTTCTTTCCCGGCTCCAACGGTCCAGCCGACTTTTTTCCACAGCCTCCACCCACGCCCCGGCTAATTAATATATTCCGTGCGCTTTTACCACCGGTTGCTCGCCGTTACGCGTTTTTCCGACCGTAACTGCCCCCTTTTTCTCGAACCGCGCCACGCCGGACGGACGAATTATAAAATTCTGTGGCCAGGGAGAAATGCGCATTGACCAGCCCGTTTTTCCCGAGTACGGTAATGCCGCGATTCATGCGAGAGAAATGTGCACGGTACGTGGGAAACATTTATCACCGCCATCGCAGGATGTACCGCTCGAGAGATCTAAAGACTCGATTGACTAGTATAATTGTCAATCTAATGACAAAAAACCTTTTGGATTTTAATTATTTTCTTACGAAACTTTTACTACAACTTTTAAGACATCTCCGTGACATTTTTCTGATTAAAACGAGCCCAAACATGACATAATTCGCATCTTGCTTGCACGTTCGATCGACGATTTAGTAGAACCTCGATTATCCGAACCGTTGATATCCGAACTCTCCGTTCTCTCGGGAAAAGTTTAAAGCGATTCAGATACGACAGGATTTATTGTGCAAATTCAAGCTAGCGTTATAGCTAAACACCTGGGTCCATTTGGACCAAATATTTTAAGGGCATCATCTAGCTATTAATTTCTTGGCGATGAGTTCAATCGAAAACTGTGTAATTAGGTGCGTTATCCAATTAGGTGCGACCAATGGATCTAGATCAGATACCGTTAAAAATATATTCCAGAAAATCAATGAACAACTGCCTTCCGAGTGTTTATGTACAATGTGACATATATCGAGGTATTACCGGACTATACTCTAGCGCACTATACTCTCCAGTTCTCGAACCCGGCGCCGATTCGACAGCGAAAGACGAGCCGCGACGATGCAGACGCGAGCCATGCTCGCGCGAAATTATTAAAGACGCGAGCAGCGTGTTCGGCTGGAAACTCATTTTGCTGGGAAAACAATGGCGGTGCCGGGACGACAGCGAAAACAATGGGGCCAGTCCGAGTGATTAAAAACCCGGGGGAGCGAGAGCGGGGAGCACGACGGTGTTCCTGCTCGCGTCTCCCGCTAGTCGCAATATCGTCGCTCGTTGATTTTCGAACCGTCGCGGCGCGGAACGGCTGCTGCAAACGGAATCGCTTAAAATTCCCGTCGGGCCGCGCGACGAAAGCCCAAGGTTAAGGACCTCGAGGATCAACACGAGCCCGCGACGCTGAAAGACAAATAACCGGAGCCTGAGCTGTTTCAGTCGCGTGTCCGTCCGACCGGGGGCGGGTCTCCGAGCATTTTCGGCTCGACATAATCGATACGCGTCTCGCTTGATTCCGATCATGCCAAACAAGCCTGGGAAGAGTAGATAATTCAAAACCTTCCTTATCAATCTAGCGAATACAGTAGAACCTGTTCTTCTGCGGTAGGTAGGGATCGCATAAAAGAAAGCGCTGAAAAAAGAAGATATTCAGAAACTTCGTAAATAGCTATAACAAATAATTTTTTACAATATGTATGTATCATTTATTGATTCCCCTCGGGGTTACAATTTTCTTGCACTCGAGCTTACCCTAACTTACCCTAACTTAACTTAAATTAACTTAACTAAACTAATTTTTTACAATATATTAAAGAATATTGTTTATGCGGTGGAGAGGGGCGGCGTAAAACAACTTGGAAAATATGTCAAAGATTTACGAAATAGCGAGAAAGTGCTTTTCAAACAAAATAAATAATTAAATTACACATGGAAACGTTGAAAAAAAAATTTAATTTCTCATTTTTAATTTTTATGGGGAAATTTAGCAAAATGCACATAATTCGATGCTATTCGTCGTAGTCCAAAACGCGCATCTTCTTGTGGTGAGAACATGACAAGCATGTTGTAATGCAAACACCATTGGCATTCATATACCGCATAAACAAAAATCGCACAAAACAAGTGGCACAAAAAAAGAATCGCATAGAAAAGGACCGTATAAAAACAGGTTCGTTGTGTTGCATAATTTTTGAAAGTCCATGGTGCACGAAGACTTTAACAGCAAATTCAATTGGGAACCACCAAGACACCCTCAGTAACGTCATAAGAATTTTTCAGATTATAATGTAGAAGGAGACATTTTTGAGCTTTCTTTTCGTACTGAAAATTCGATTACAGTGCATTCTCGATATATGTCAACAACACGGGTCTTGCCAGCGTCGTATATCGTCCAGGAGACATACCCGAGCCGTATTATGGTTATACTGCTCGGCGTTCGAGGCCTCTCGAGATTCGTGGCCTCTCACGGAGTATACCTCTCTGTAGTGGGGATAATTTTGTGACATTTATCATCCGGGTCTTGGCGACATATATAGAGAAGTCACTGTATTCGTATTCCGATCGTGTTAAAATGCTTAGGTATAGTAGAGTTCTTTCTACTTCCTTATTTTGTTTCGCACATTCCAACAAATTTTATTTCTATAATTCCATCTAACGGTCTGTTGAAATGATTAGCATTCAGATTATTAAAAATAATCGGGATGAGGCCGGATTTAGATCTGTTTTATCTCTAGCTTGAGTCGGATTGATTGTTCCTGTTGCATAGCGAATTTCTGTTAAAATCAATAGTGTCCGAGGAACCGTTGCCGGCAGAGGATTTAATTATTTATTAGCACGCAGCACAGGGTCTTAGGCCCTAAACATAAAAATTATAACCATAAGTGGGTGAGTCATTAGAAGATGCGCTTCGGATGAAGGTTAGAGAAATTCGGGATTTCCCATTTATTTTTACAAACCCTGCTCCCACTCTACTAGCTCTGGTCAACGAAATTGTTAACTCCACCCTCTCTTTCCAACCAATCAGCTTCCCCATCCCAGTTTTGTAAACGCCCCAGCGTATCACATAAATAACAAGACGGAGCGGCAGAACAATGTCATTTCTGCCTCGATTCTTGAATATTGTAACATTCACACCAGAAGCAAGGTCACTCTTGTTAGTCGGTACTTGTAATAAACTGTAATAAACTTGATCCTCCGGTTCATCATTGATTCGATACAGTCTACTCCTAAACACATCGAAGTGCGAGTTTAACTATATCACGTAATGGAAAACGCGCACGCAACAAAGAGTGTTAAAAAGTTCATCGCTTCGAAACTAAATTCTTCTCGATTGATAATAGATTAGCCTTCGGCCAGTCCATCAAACAGAATGTAGAGTTTCACGTAAATAGCGTATCACATAAATAGAAAGACGGAGCGTCGGAACAATGTCATTTCTGTCTCGATTCTTGAATATTGTGACATTCACACCAGAAGCAAGGTCACTCTTGAATTTAGTTAGTCGGTACTTGTAATAAACTGTAATATACTTCATCCTCCTGTTCATCATTGATTAAATACAGTCCACTCCTAAACTCATCGAAGTGCGAGTTTAACTATATCACGTAATGGAAAACGTGCACGCAACAAAGTGTGTTAAAAAGTTTATTGCTTCGAAACTAAATTCTTCTCGATTGATAATAGATTAGCCTTCGGCCAGGCCATCAAATAGAATCTAGAGTTTCACGTAAATAGCGTATCACATAAATAGAAAGACGGAGCGTCGGAACAATGTCATTTCTGTCTCGATTCTTGAATATTGTGACATTCACACCAGAAGCAAGGTCACTCTTGAATTTAGTTAGTAGGTACTTGTAATAAACTGTAATATACTTCATCCTCCGGTTCATCATTGATTCGATACAGTCCACTCCTAAACTCATCGAAGTGCGAGTTTAACTATATCACGTAATAGAAAACGTGCACGCAACAAAGTGTGTTAAAAAGTTCATTGCTTCGAAACTAAATTCTTCTCGATTGGTAATAGATTAGCCTTCGGCCAGGCCATCAAATAGATTGTAGAGTTGAGCAAAATCAGCTCGGTACAAGTTAATAATTCAATGATTAGAATGAAGTTTAAGTGTCGCATTAGATATCAAGCTGGACAGCTTACAGGAGTTATGTCGATGGGATGGTTAATTGAACGGCGTGTTTGAAGCCCGAGAAATGTTCGAAGCTCGTTTCGACCTGTATCAACTTGTTCAGAATCGGGTTCGAAGAGGTTTGGCCCGTCGCTGCACCGGAAGGTAAAAAGTGTCGATTTGGGTACGGGACTGGGCCGGTTCCTTTTTCGTCGGGCTTTTTCCGGGCGTCGAATAATTCAATAAATTACCTCCGGGGGGGCGTGGTTTGCGGCGCGATCTGCTCGGGAAATAAAGGAGAAATTGGCCGTCGTAATGGTACCCGCGGGCACCGAGATACGGACAGTTTTAAATCGGGACAAAGGGAGGAAAAAAATAAGGTGCTCGATGGGCTTTTTATCGAGCGATTTGGTCAAGCGGTTCCCTTCGGGCCGATAAGGGTCGATCGGCCCGCTCTCTCGCAGACCTCTTTCCGGGCCAGCCTTCTCTCCGTCCGGTTCAATCACCATCGGGTGATACCCTTTTCCCTTTTCTCCTTGGGAAAAGCCTCGTCCCGCCGCGAAACTTGCCGATTTAATTGAAAAAAAGCTCCTCCCGTCAAGCGTACTGCCTGCGAGCCATCCGTTTCCAAGTAAACGTCCGCTCGAGTCCCTCGGAGCGCTCAATTATTCCGCGCGCTGTTTACGCGGATCTTCAGCGGAAACTCCCCGGTTACCGTGCTCGGAGCCTAATCGATCCGCTGGAGCCTCGGGCGCCTAATCCCGGCCTGATTGCAAGTCGCGAAGTCGATCTTCTCTCGCGTTAATCACTCTTCTGAAAATTCGAAAAATCGAGACCCTCCGCGATCGCGCTTTTCAACACCGCAGGCCTCGATGAGATCAGGATCAGAATCACAATACTATCGGCAGAGAGTCAATATTTGTTGATAACAATATTTTCCTAAAATCGTGTAAACTCCGAGCAATTTAATTGGTAAACAAGAAAACGTTATTTCGCAGACGGCAGGCAATTTTAACACAATATCGACGCTGAAATGAATTTTTAAATCTTCAGCCGAGATTACCTGAACGATGATTTGAACGATGAACCTGATTTATACTCCATTCGTCGTGACTTACGGACGCCGACAATTTAATGAATGGAGTAGAAATGTTAAATATATATAATGTGAATCTATAATATATAAAATATATCTATATAATGTGAGTCTATATTATATAAAATATATATAATGTGAATATATAATATATAATGTGAGTTTCTGTAACAAAGAGGTTAGTTTATTCGCACCGTATTTACAATGCTTATTCACTATACTAATCCTACCTGTAACAAAGAGAAACGACATTAAAGTTTATTCTCCACCCTTGATGTCAATTCCCTTCTCTAATTTTATCTAAGTAATAATCAATCTGTTAATCAGATAATTCCGACTGAATATCTGGCTCCCACGTTTTGTCGTGTGTTGCAGACGTCGTTGTCTCCTTGTCATCTGCCGCGTTCGTAAGTGCGTGGCAGATTTGAATTAAGGAAATGCACTTATGTACTTTCCTTACATGTGGGGTATAATACATAATGGGGTATAATTTTAGGAAATTCTACCCTTGAGAAGAAATAATTCCTTTAACACGTTAAAATTCTCCAGCCCGTTTTGTTTGCCGTTCTATTCAGGCCCAGACTCGGCCGTGTTAACGAATTTTAAAAAATTCCACCCTTTTTATATATTCTATTCTTCTTCTTAAAGCATCGACCGAACAAAAACCGATGTCCCCTAAGCGAAATCTCTTTAATCTCGCAATCAGTATGCAAGGGCAGGCCCGCGCGGTGCTGTAACGTGCACCTACAATCTCTGGACGGTCCTCGAGGACCGACTGGGCCCGAACGGAAATCTGAACGAGAC
>CM052146.1:17466823-17479872 GCA_028454255.1 Halictus ligatus
AGAATAGTGCTGAAATTTTTACCGTGAAAATAGAATAGTGCTGAAATGTTTTCGAATTCGTATCTTTGTGTAAATGTAAGTTGATCAGTTGGTTTCTTCTTATTTTAATTTCTTGCCCATCATAATAGTTAAGATGGAAATGGAAGCAAGTGATTCGTCTGACGATATTCTGCGTATAAGCAGGACAAATAAATCAAGATCCAAAATATTCTCTTTCTCTTCTTCGTGGTACACGCGCCGGCGTGAACGTGTTAAGTAGAATTAGGCGAAATGTGTCAGACATTTTCTAGATGAACAATGATCTTGGAAAGTTGATGCGTACACTGAAAGGCTCACTAAACTGTTCGAACGCCCTTCAGATTGGATCAAACAACGTTTTTTGAGCAATTAGAAGAATTGGTTCACCGAATGCCGTGCAAAAAAGATTTTGAAAAAATTTCAGTTGCTAGGAATTGTAAGAGCAAATAAAGAAGGCACTTTCGAACATGTTTTTTAATTTTCTGAAAAAAGTTGTACTGTTTTAAAGGGCGTTCGAACAATTTCGTGAGCCTGTGTACGTGTACATTTTTCAGTAAAAGCGGAAAGAACGAATTAGATAATTCACGGATGAAAAACAATGCTGACAAATGTGTGCGAGTTGCCCTCCTTTGATTGGTCCGTATTTTTCGTTAACAACTCTTTAACGAAGCCACGGAGAATATATTCGTAAAGGAATAAGTTATTACATGTGAGCTTAGAAATCGCCCTTTTCAAGGAAACAGAACATTTTTGGGACACGGGGATCGCCGCCCGAGGGTTAAGAAGAACAGTAGGGGAATAAGTCAGCCAAATTTTCAACAATCGGTATGTCCAAAAAAATTGTAGATCCAAAAATTGTTCGACTGCTTCGAGTAGAGAAAGCTGGGAAAAGGTCGGGCAATTTTCCACGTGGATGCTAAGTATCGCACAATCAGAAGGGAGTAAGTCAGCCACGTTTTCAACAATCAGTATGTCCAAAAAATTGTAGTTCCAAAAATTGTTCGACGGCTTTGAGTAGAGAAAGCTGGGAAAAGGTCGAGCAATTTTCCACGTGGCTGCTAAGTATCGCAAAATCAGAAGGGAATAAGTCAGCCAAATTTTCAACAATCAGTATGTCCAAACAAATTGTAGTTCCAAAAATTGTTCGACGGCTTCGAGTATAGAAAGCTGGTCAAAGGTCGGCCAATTTTCCACGTGGCTGCTAAGTATCGCAGAATCAGAAGGGAATACCTCATCCAAATTTTCAACAATCACTATATCCAAAAAAATTATAGTTCGAGTAGAGAAAGCTAGTAAAAGGTCGGCCAATTTTAATTTCGGGCTAAGCATCGCAGAATCGGAAGGGAATATCTCGGCGAAATTTTCAAGCTGTACTATCGGGAAAAATTGCAAAATTTTCCAGTCGTTCTGAAGTCGAAACGGAAGGCAAAATCCGAGCGGGCGCGGAGGAGCAGGAAGGGGAAAGGGGCTCGAGGAAGCAGCGGCGAGACAGAAGAAGCGAACAGCGGCTGCACTTACGGATGACACGATAATAAAAGCACACCCACGTCTTCCTCTCTGCCCCTCTAGGGCCGCCCCGCTTTGTACCTACGCATGGGTTTCCACTTGTCTGGCCGGTGATTCACCGTGCGTCGGTTCTCGGGTTCGTCGCCGGAAACGCCGCGCCGGCGAAAATAGCGCCGGAATAACGAAGATCGCGGCCACGACGACGGCTTTACAGTCATATTGTCAGCACTCGTTGCATCCGCCGCGGTTCCGTGCCGTCGCGTCCCGGCTCTCGTCTTACCTGTCCCGCCTCTGTACACGAATCCCCCGCCTCGTGGAAAAACACCCGGTGAAATATTGCACCCGCCTCGGGATGCAACCAACGGCCTCGCCCCGAAAGCGGGATAGCGACGACGTTACACGGGTTTTCCTTTTTCTCTAGACGCGTTCTCGATGATCTTGCTTCTCGCCGCTTTCCAGAGGAACACGACAAACGTGTTAGAATTCACCGAATTGGGAGATTCACAAATTAGACTGCTGTTGAAGTCACTTCAGACAAGCTAATGTATAAATAATTATTCAACACTTTGACTGTCAAACTTGAAACCTCAAAAATATAAGGAGGCTCGAAGGCTCGACACGACACTAATTTGTAATTTGTTGCTTGCTCGCAGGGAATTGTTTACTTAACAAAATCTAAACGTGACGTACATTTGTTAACGAATAAATCAATAAAATTATATATAACTATTATATATACAAACATATGAAACACTTAGTCATCTAAACGGTGGTATAAACATTCTTACAAAAATTCCATAATATCGAGGTAAGTTATTTAATGAAATAATAATTGAAAACAAAAAATTAAATGTGTGATATTGAGTAGTCCTCCAACTTCTAATTAAATTTGGTACGACGAATATATTAACGTAAAAATTAAATTTTAAAACCTGGAGAAATTATACCGTCACCCACATATGGGTGATGTGGCAGTCAACGTGTTGAATAAAAATAATTTTAACCGTTTGCAGTCGAAGTTATATTAATCCCAAAAGAAAACATTTCTTCCAACCTAGAAAGTTACCCTTGTATATATTTTGTTCGTGTTATGCATACGAAAATGGCGCAATTTATTCGTGCAATACTGAAATGTTTAGTAATTTATTAAATACACACTTTAATAATATAAAATATATCTTGTATAATGATACAGCAATTTTTAGTGGCGCCTTACAGTCGCCATTCGAGTGCTAAGGGTTAATATACTACGTTTTTAAGACGGATTAAAAAGTATAAAGTAATTGCCCTCCGGGGTCAGGTTATACTAGGCAGGTAAAACGCTAGATACCAAGTTCTGCCGACAGAATTTGTTTACCCTGTTTTTGTCTAGCGTTTATAGTCTTACCCGCCTGGTATAATCTGACTCCAGAGGGGAAATATTTCATACTTTTTAGTCCGTCTTAAAAACGTGGTGTATTATCAAATTTTGTATTATCTAAGTAATTATTTTCTGCTTTTTAGTCTCGCGTGTGTTCCCATCCGGTTCTGAGCTATGTTTAAACTTTCAAGTCTCTAGCTGATCGTGAAGTTAGTTCAAAATCAATTGCAAAATTTGTACGCAAGAAAGCGAGTTAATAAAAACCTGGTAAAATATGTAGAATTTTAACAAATACAATTTTACTATTAAATGTATGTACTCTGAGTCTGAAACGTACGGGGTGTCCCAGTGATAATGGTAACACCATGGTGGGGGTGATTTTGTGTGAGAAAATAAATCGATAATACGGAATGAATTTTGTTTTCACTCGATGCCTTGTATTCGAGAAAATCAAGTTTGAAAATTCGGCGATCACGCGGGCTACTGAACGTCGTCTGACGTGTCTGATCACTACCTACTGATTCTACTTCCTACAAATGCTAGGCGGGCAAACTTGACTGATTCCCCTATTTTCATAAATGAATTTTTCTAACTTCCTTAGCGAAGGAAATTTCCTTTCTAATTAGTTTAGCGTGAATATATGAAAATTGAATTACTTTCTTTCAATTCAAAAACGAACAGAACTTTTCGGTAGACCTAATATAATAGTTCGCAGTTCAGGTTCTGGTTTTCTCGGATTTTCCACTACGCTAAATCATGCTAGATTTTTTATAGCGGTCATGGTCCTACAGTCGTACAGATGTCCCTTCGCAGAGGGTTTTTAAAACGGAACAGATCTTCAAAGAAGAACAAAACAAACTTCAAAGAAAACAAAGCAAAAAGATTTATTCCGTATTTTCGACTTATTTTCCCGTGTGAACCTCCTCCTACCGTTAATACTGGAACACCCTGTGTAACAAAATTCCGAATGCTAGAGCTCTGAGCTTGTTCGAGCGCTTGATAGCTCGTGCAACGAGCGACGTTCACGTAACGCAAACGGTTCTGGACAAAGTTAGGAGGTGCCGAGGGCCAACGTGAACGTAATAACCTTAAGTCATTCGCAACGAGCCAAAGACAGTATTAAATTTTACCCGGGCCTGTAATAATAGACCGCCGACGTTGACGCGTATAAACGTCCGGCAATTACCGCGAGCGAGCCCTCTTCATGAAACACGAACCGTTCCGAATCCACTCGAACAGACGCCACACTATAAACACATAACTCGTGGTTGGTCCTGCGACGAGGATTATTTCGCGGCCGTCGAATTCGGCAGGCGTGTCAATAAGCGATTTACGCTTGATTCGATTTGCCCCGTGTATATACACTACTGGACAAAAAGATAGCACGAGTGTGCTATCATTTAGTTCTCAAGGATAAATCAAGAATTCCCTGAATTCTAGAAAAAGCGAAATCGTCTTTATTGACAGCCGAATGAATGTCACCGCTTATCGTGATTTAATACTACAACAAATTAGAAAGCGTGCGGTACACATTGCTGGTAGGAATTTTATATTTCAGCAAGATACTGCCGCGGTCCATACAGCTACAATAGTAACAGATTATTTTTCATCAGAAAATATTTCGCTTCTTGATTGGCCAGCATGTTCCCCTGATTTACACTAACGAGCAAAACTGAGTCTACACTATTTGAAGCAATATAACTTTTTAAAAAGTAGATCAAATGACTTGAATGTTATTGAGAAGTTAGGAAGATTAGTTTATTAAACGAGTTAAAAGTAAAACGATTTAAAAGTAAATTTATGTTTGTAATTTCGCACCTTATGTAGTTAATTGAATCGCATAAATGATGTTCCTGAAGTGTTTTAAGGATATGTAAAATAAATTCAGTATTGTTTTATTTTCAATTTGAAGGATCTTGAATTATGTTGAGTGGACTTGGGCACCTTCAAATTTTATAATGAATCTGGTTGTTCATTTTGAAAGTGGCCTAACTCCATTCTTGATAGGAAAACGTATATTATTCACTTAATAATTGCCACTATTTTAATAGGAACTATAAATTTAACACCCTTAGATACACTTAAGCAGTACGACTCATTAATGTCCTATACGTATATTTTTAAATTCATTGAAACGCAAACCCTTAAATATCTCGATTTTAAGATAAATGGACTTAGGCCACTTTCAAAATAAACGGCTCATTTACTGTATAATGAATATACATAAAACTGTATGGACGGACTGAACATTGACAGCATTAGATATCAATAATTTCTGAAGTGGGACGAGGAGGGAACTAATTCTTGTGTGATTCTATAAAAGAAGATGTACTGTGAATATTGTAATTGGTTTTAAAGCGGAATTCTGTGGAATTACAAAAATATGCTCTATTAATGTAGAAAGTTTCACAAATTTCTCCTACTGTATTCAACGTTATTTCTTTAATAGAATACGTGCATGAATTGCTATTAAAAAACAAGACTTTTCATCGCAAGAGTCTTCGAGAGAAAATATTAAATAGGAGAGTCAGGATATCTCATCAAAGAGAAACAATTTTTGTAGCTAAAAATGGTGTTCCCTTAAATATCTCGATTTTAAGATAAATGGACTTAGGCCACTTTCAAAATAAACGGCTCAAATAATGTTTTAATATTTCGTATCTCCGCCTTTTGTTTGTATAACTGCCACTAAACGTTTTGGCATAGATTTATATAATTTGTTGACAAATTTCCTGCTTAACGTTGCCCAGTTTCGTTCAATGCAGATTTTTAATTCGTTCAGAGTTCGAAATTGTCTCCCACCGGCATATACTGATCTGGCTAAATGGGTTCAGCAATTTTCTATAATATTTCAATCTGGAGACCCGGCTAGTCATTCCAAAATTTTCATATTTTCCCGTGTAAAATATTCTTTTACAATCTTGGCTGTATGAACGCTTGCATTGTCCTGCTGATAAATAAAGTTTGTACCCGCAATTTTTACAGCATGTCTCTTCAATTGTTCGTCGACTAAATCAATATACTTTGCGCTATTCATTTTACCACTTCCAACCTTGATTTCGGTATGTCCATAATACCCAATTCCCGTCCACACCATTACTCCGCCATCACCGTATTGCCGACTACATAAAATTTAAATATCTCGATTTTAAGATAAATGGACTTAGGCCACTTTCAAAATAAACGGCTCAATTCTTGATTTATCCTTGAAAACTAAATGATAGCACACTTGTGCTTTTTGTCCAGGTGTGTATAACTCGTCCTGCGACGAGGATTATTTCGCGGCCGTCGAATTCGGCAGGCGTGTCAATAAGCAATTTACGCTTTGATTCGATTTGCGCCGTGTGTATAGACTCTCGAGCGGACTCCGATCGGAATGGATACAGCAGGGATAAACTTGCGACTCTCCGTCCATTGGATTAGTCGTGGAAGTTTTCTCACGGAGGAGTGCATCAACCCTTTCGCAGTCTGGTTTATAAAGTCGTTACGGTTCGCCGGATGAAGCCCCGGTGCCGTGCGTCCCGGCGAAATCGGACGATAATACTTAACGGACTGGTATCCCGCTCGAAGCGGGGTTATTATTGGAAGGTGCCGGTAATTATCTTAGCGCGCGAGAGAGAGAGAGAGAGAGAGAGAGAGAGAGAGAGACCGTGCCGAGAGCCGGTGCAGCTTAGGGTTGCTCCCCGCGATCTTCTCGCTGTTTATGACAATGATGGATGGCTCCAACGGTAATTCATCATTCCCCTACCACAGAGAAAATCTCTCTCCTCTCTCTCTCTCTCTCCCTCTCTCTCCCTTTCTCGTTTGATGTCACGGTACGTTCCACGATTGGATAAGCGCTCGCAGAGACCCTGGTCCGAGCCGGGGATCCCAGGCGGATCCAAAAGGAGGATACTTCGCTGATTTTTGCTCGGCGATCGCGACGATCGGTTACACCGTCACGCTCCCTTTAGCCACGTCTGGATCTCCCCCCTCCGGTTCGAATTAAGACGAATGAGACCCACGGAGCCCGCCGGTCCCCGGGAAACATAATTCACGGCAAATGACGCGGCGACCGAGAGAGAGAGAGAGAGTAAATTCGACGCGGTAAATTGAACGCAGCGTCGCGCGTTCATCATCCACGACCCGCGGCCACTTAACGCTCGATATCGATCCGACGTATATTTAGGAGAGTCCTGTAAACAGCCCGCGCGGCCCGTCCCGGCCCGCAGTGCCCCGCAGTGCCCCGCAGTGCTCGGGCAGAGCTCCCGAGGCCCCCTTCACGCTGTCGTTACTCTTTTCATTTGTTGGCCCGAGCGCGAGAAAGAGGAAAAAAACACGCCGAAACTCAAAGCGAAGGGCCTCGTAATTGTTCTTTGTAATTGTTACCGCCGACAGCGGCTCCGATGTTTGCCGTTTCGAAGTCGATCGCGTACTGTTTCGTTGCGAGAACCACTCTGTTGCTATTGATTGACGTATGGTTGGAAAGACCATTCTACGCACGCCGGCTCTCTTTGCAATTGTTGCGGAGCGACTGTAAATTCGTTTGTTGCTGACTAATTGACGCAGACGCAAGCGTTTCATGTCAAACACACGCGTACAATGTGGGTATCGTAAAGCTAGTACTGTAGGCGTGTGCATTTTTCTTTTTTATTATAGAAAATCTCGTACGAGATTTATTTCAACGGGATGAAGAATACAATGGAAAGATTACGAACAAGAGGAAAATTTTTACCGAATAGAAAACCGAAGGTGCGTAAACATTATAATGAAAACATGAATAACATGGAAACTGTTCGAAATCGAAGGAATAAGGAGAATAAAATTTTTTGACAAAATGGCGGCTACTCAAAAAAAAAAAGAAATCGATTTTTCACCAAAGTTTGGCCTTTAATTGTTTATGAAAAACGAAATATTCATCGGCGAGAAAAAACCTTCGATTAACTACAAGATTATACATTACTTTAACGAAATCCGTTTTTCATTTAAGATGAGTCCACAGATGTCGTGGTCAAAATTATTATTTTTACAAATAAAAAAAGTTAAAACACAGTTAAAAGTTACCACAATACGTGTACAAATTTTTACACTAACCCATTGCACTCTGCGCTATTTTCATTCTAAAGCAAAATTTTTCTTCCGTCTTAGAATATTTTCATTTTATTCACGCGAGACTGATCCGATTTCCACATATAATATTTAAATGTTCAGTAATCTGTTAAATACAAATTGTGTAATGCAACAAATACATTGTAATATTTTTTGTAATTTCTTTGAAATAATGCCACAACAATTTCTAGTGGTGCTTCAGAGTCACCACTCGAGTGCGAAGGGTTAATAAACGTAAAAGTCTTCTCAGCAAAAATTCTTAAAAAATCGCTTTTTTTCGGCCTTCTGACTGTATACAACCCCTTAATCGGAGGGAGGACTTTCGCGTCGCGCGAAATCCCAGCAAGATGCGGAAACGATCTAATTCGGACACGGTGTGACCGTTGATTGCCGTCTGTGCCAGAGGGTGTCGAGTAGTGCGTCTCTCTCTCTCTCTCTCTCTCTCTCTCTCTCTCTCTCTCTCTCTCTCTGTCTCTCTCTCTCGAGGAGAGTCTGCGGATAGTAACGGGCCGATACGAAGGGAGAGACGTAGAATTGTTTGCGGTGGCCGTGGTGCCGGCCGCGGAGGGTAGCTTGAATTAATGGCCACGATCCTCCGTTGAACCTCCTTAGTCCGGATTAGTACTGACACGAATGGCGTGTCATTGGGAACCAGGATTCCCGAGGATGGCCCCGGCGCTAAGCAGACGCCGGGAATTCCCCGAGGAGCACCGGGGGAATAGAGAGAGGAGTTTCTGGCTCGTAGCCGGCGCGACCGCGGATTTCGTGCGGTTGGTTTCGGCCGGCGTCGTTTACACGCGATACACCGACACAGAAACCCGTCGTCCTCGAGATTCCCCTAAATAGCAAGGGGCGTCGCAGTTACGATGCAGTTTTTATTAGCCGAGCTCCGGCGAGATCTCTGGCCCCCGTGGCCACACGTTGGGGATGAAAACTGGGGCCAGCAGCGTGGCGGCAGCCTTCAAGGTACAGCTTTGCCAGGTGGCCTTGATACGCCCCAGTGTGCGTGCCGCGTGCGTCTGCCATGATGTACCGCACACAACGCTTCATCGTACAAGGTTGCAAGGGTTCGCGGATTTATGGCTCGATAATGCAAAGATGGGGCTTGTCAGTGGTCAAAAGCGTCAGATAAAGGATGAATCTAGTGCGCTCGCTACCAGGCAAGTCCTAGTTTTGCGATTTCGAGCAATATTTTGCATTATTCGGTCGCATGATGCCTGTCAGAGAGGCCATCTGAGCGCGCGTGGCCGAAGCTACGGCAGCGCCATTGTTTACGTTGTCGGCCACGCGAGCTCAGATCGCCTCTCTGACATCGTGCGACCGAATAATGCAAAATGCTGCTCGAAAACGCAAAAGTAGGACCTGCCTGCTAGCAAGCGCGTTAGATTTATCTTTTATCTAACGCATTTCACCCTTGAAAAGCCCCATCTTTGGGCTCGAGGACATTGATATGAAATTTAGCTGCCCGAGGCAGATGTTTGCGATTTAAAAGAATCTGCGACCACAAAGAGTTCTTTTCCAAGAAATTTTTTTAAAAAACCTAATGCGTAGATTGATTTAAAATTTGAGGCATCATTTGTTAACGAAATTGGCATCCTGGAACTGTGTCGTCCAGTGTACAGTGCACAAAAATGATCAGAAACAAACAAAAATCGAAATGGAATCGATAGTTTATGCAAATACGCACAACGCGACATTCATTTTCTATTAAAACTTGAAAGATTGCAACAATGGCAAAGTTCGAAAAAAAAAATGATTTTCTGTTAACACGTTAACCATGTCAATCACATATGACTGACAGTGATTTTTTACTAGGTTTAGGCATTCCTTTTTATTGTAACATATCTATATAAACCGAATTTTATTAAGATCTTTAGAATTAAAAGGGTTAAAACAGTATCCCCTATAATACGTTCAACATTTCTAGTTTCGTTTCGGACATCGTCATTTTGTGGCGAATTATTTGTAAAATATATATACCAAGTTTCACAAATATCGAGTAACCAGTTTTTGAACTGCGTTGCAGGCCGTGCGAATTTTCGCGTTTCGAGCAAAAATGCGTTCAAAGTTCGAGTAACGCGAAAGACACGTTACCTGTTTGTATATCGTGAAAAATCTTAATTCTCTTTAACTTACCGCGGTTGTTCGCTAATCAGCGATTCTCAGGACCTTCGAACAGATCTTCCTGTTCCTGAAAAAGTTGTAGTTCAGCCGTTTTTTCTCCATTTCGAGAAACACGAGCCTTATCCGATCCGCTCCGCCCAATACAACCGTTCACTTTACTTTGAAAATTACGTACAAGAACATCCCTGATCACTTTCCACCAATCATCGTATTTAGAAACTTCCTATCGATTCAAACAAGAAAATAAAAATGCTCAAAACTTTCGTCTTACACGAGGGTTCCCCTTTAAGCATGAAATCGTTCATTTTTAACAACCCAATCGTTCGTCTTCGCCCTCGTGGTTTTGTCAACGTTCCATTACGACCTCGGACGAAAAAGGGGGTGGTTCCGCAGACATTTTCTCGGAATAAACCCCGCGGACGTCGTGATTCGACGACGTACGAAATATGTGTCGCACCGGTAGGACCCGGTGTTCGCTGTTTAGGGGTTGGTTCCCGTGCGGCGAGCGTATTGACAAATCGAATGCGGTGCACCGTTGTTAATTGGATATTCGACACGGGGACGGCGGCCGGGCATATTGGATTCGACGGGCAATTAAAGTAATGCCGGTGTACGAAGAACGGTGCCGCGCGTCGCGTCGCGTCGCCGTTTAATTCGCGGAGCGCAGAAACAATACGGGGCGCGATCGATTTTACACCGGGCGGGGGGGGGGGGGCACACCGTTCATTATCGCGCGTCGATTTCCGTTCGCTTTCGGGGAAATCATTCGATCCCGATCCGCCGCGAAATCGAGTTTCGAGATCCTCCCGCTTTTTAATTCCCGCGACGAACGGATCGTCCCGCGTCGCGTCGCCGTAACTTCGAGTTCCCCGTCGAGCAACTTTAATTCGGACGCATTAAATTGTTAATACCGGCGGCAATAAAGCGGCCGGCCAGCATTTCACGAACGCCGGATCGGCCGGGCCCGTTAATGCACCTCGGGAAAGCTCGCGCGCGATGAGCACGAGGCGCAGAGAGCATTGTAATCGAGAAATCGTTGGCGAACGAACAGCTAAATGGGAACGGCCCTCGTGCCACCCCTCTCTCTCCCTCTCTCTCTCTCTCTCGCTGCATCTCTCAGTCTCTCCGCACAGGTATCTCGCGAACGACCCTCTGCTCTCGATGTTCGAGTACCCAGCCCCGGAACAATGACGATCGTTCCGCCACCCCGCGATACTTCAACCCCCTTCACGTTCGTATTTACACGTCCCACGGTTTTTGTTTATTGTTTTCGCGGCACGCTCGCCAACCGGAATATTTCGGACCGGATGAATGACCCGTCGCCAGTTACCGGCCACGTACACGCTCTAATACTGTGTCGTTGTTGTCTTCTTTCGCTGGTTGACATCTCTATCCTGTTAATTTGATGTAACGTTGCGTGAAGAGTTTGCACTGTACGGTTCTTCTTTCCGTATGTTCCTGTGTTCGTTAAATCGATGATTCTAATAATTATTTCGGACGTCGTCCCGCTGATTTTGTATAGTTGGACGAGTCTAATTTCCTTACGCCTTCCAATTTAGTTTTAATAGAATGGTTCCCACGGAAGCATCTTTATAATTATTGTAAAAGACAAAATATGGAATCTGTCATTTTGACCGGCGGTGGTAGGTTTAGTATTAAATGAAGGATTCTAATAATAATTTCAGCCATCGTCCCACTAATTCTGTATAGTTGGACGAATCTCGTTTTCTTACTCCTTCCAGTCTAGTTTTAATAGAATGGTATCCACGGAAGCATCTTTATAATTGTTCAGTAATTGTAAAAGGCAAAATATGAAGTCTGTCATTTTGAGCGGCGATTGTAGGTTTAGTGTTAGATGAATGATTCTAATACTAATTTCATCCATCGTCCCACTAATTTTGTAAAGTTGGCAGAATCTCGTTTTCTTGCTCCTTCCAATTTAGTTTTAATAGAATGGTTACCACGGAAGCATCTTTATAATCGTTCAGTAATTGTAAAAGACAAAATATGGAGTTTGTCATTTTGACCGGCGATGGTAGGTTTAGTGTTAGATGAATGATTCTAATACTAATTTCATCCATCGTCCCACTAATTTTGTAAAGTTGGCAGAATCTCGTTTTCTTGCTCCTTCCAGTTTAGTTTTAATAGAATGGTTCCCACGGAAGCATCTTTATAATCGTTCAATAATTGTAAAAGACACAATATGGAATCTGTCATTTTGACCGGCGATGGTAGGTTTACTGTTAAATGAACGATTTCAATGATAATTTCAGCCATCACTAATTCTGTAAAGTTGGAAGAATCTCGTACTCTTGCTCCTTCCAGTCTAGTTTTAATAAATTAGTACCCATAAATGGAACGATTTCTCTTCAGCTTCTCGCCACTGTGTCAGGTTAACAGCAAAGAACAAATTAAACCTTGAATTTCTATCTACAACTTCTGTCACGTCCTGTCAACTGGTTACATACACAAACTGAAGAGTTTTCATATTTGTGACGTCTTGAATTTCTATCTGCAACTTCTTTCACATCCTGTCAACTAGTTACATACACAAACTGAAAAGTTTTCATATTTGCGACGTCTCTTCTTGTCTCGAGTTTCTGTAGCAGTAAGCTTCGACTGATCTGCCACTGATTCATTATGACACGACCACTACGTTAACGTTATTGAGAATATGCCAAAGCTGTCGGCAAGCATATGAGAAAAACTGTTACGATCCTCACGTTCTCGATAACGAACACGTTATAATGAACACGTTGCTAAACGTATGTACGATAAATTAAATGTGCCGGAATAAGCGGTGAATGAATCTGGAAATAAAATTAGAACGTTGAAACTCTATTGAAAGTGGGAATGAAGGATTGAAATCCTTGGAGAATACATGACCGTTCTTTTTCTTTCTTTTTCTTTTCTTTTTCAACGTAAAAGCAGGAATGGGTGGCGAAGGAATTGT
>CM052146.1:17494554-17518762 GCA_028454255.1 Halictus ligatus
CATTATGTCATCAAGCCCGTATATAACGCTTAAATAATTTTTTCCGTCTTTTCGGGCCAAACACCCCACTGTGCGCCCCTGGGACGGGATCCTGTAACGGGAACGTTGCAACGGTTACAGATCGGACCGGGAACCGCGGTAGAGCAGATCGAAAAAACCGGGGGGGTTGGATCGATCGCGCGGGGATCGTTCCGCCGTTGTGTATTCGGTTCGATCGTTCGGGAAGAAACTCGTCGGCAGAAACCGCATCCCCCCGACGTTCGACTGAAATAACGTAGTTCTAACTGGAGCTATTCGAGCGAAGTATTTCGAGAGACCTACCGCTTGCTCTCGCGGCTCACTGAACATTCTCCGACCCCGTTCACGAACAAGAAGATATTGAGAATTAACAAGCGACGAGGTATATAACTGAGTCCCTCTGTCCCCTCCCACCCACTCCTCTTTCTACGAAAAGAGAAGATCCGTAGCCGAGTCGAGTAGGCGCGGCGGGAATGATCGCCGGGCCTCTCGGGCCGGGAACCGCGGAAAACCGAGCTTTTCAATACGCACGGCAAATCGATCCTGCGAGACGATAAATAGAGACAATACAATATGTACCAGTGTAGCCTGGCTACGATTCATATTTTAGGGCTGATTAATGTCGAGATTTTAACTTGCTGATTAACTTCAGAGATTTTAACGGCTGATTAACTTCGAGACAACGCAAGACGGCCATCGAGAATTAACCCTTGCAAGAGGTTTGTCACCGGCATTGTGCTTTTTGTCGTTGCATTGTCACCTGTTACGCGGCTTAGCAAACTTTACCGCATCCATTGGTAGGTAAGGAATTAGTGCAAAAGAAGTTTGAGGTCATTGCATGGCATATCGATCACTTTTTGACCTCGCCATCCGCGATTTTGTTCCAATTAAATATGTTGTAGTTCGTGTGAAATTAGTCAAGGGGTTTAAGTTATCGTTTGGCCTGTTTTGAATTCGTTTAAAAATTACAGCACTTCGGAGTTTGCAAGTTTTAAATAAATTCACATGGACATATTTCAACATATTTCGATTAGAACAAAATCGCCGATGGGGAGGTCAAGTAGTGATTTGGCATGAAATGGCCCTATGGAGATTTTCAGCTGCACAGATAAAATATTATTATATATAAATGTCTAAATATATTTCCGAGTATAATGTTAACCGTAAACCTACCGACAGTTCTTGTATAACTATTCCCACCGTACGTGGTCAAAATGGCCGGTCCTTAAAACAAGTTATTGTTAATATAATGAAACGTGGATGATAGTCAATTGGTTGCTGAACGAATTAGTAGATGAACAACTTCGATAAAATGACGGTACAAATTTATTTCTATATAATTGCAATTGTATAAAAAATACTGCGATGCTCTCTCCTCCATCTACAAAATTGCACTGTGTCGTCCACCATTGCGGTTTCGATGCACTTGCCATGAAATAGTATTATCAACCAGGCACGTGCGCGACTTGATAGTGTCTCATTCAATAAGGCGACACATTTATTTTGAGTTGGCCATGCCACATTGAGAATAGTCTTTCTTTTATACTGATTGTGTAGGTTTAGAAGAGTAAATACCATATTATCGCGTGTGGAAATAAATACTGAAAAATACATTGTATACATACTTTAAGAAAATTCGTAAATATAAATAGTGATTTAGTAATGTTGTATCTACGATATTGTAAACAGAAGTTTGGAAAGGTCAATGTGACCGGCCGTGGTAGGAATAGTGTTAAATAACACATGATTTGATTACTTAATAATTTTAATAAATTGAAAGCAACAATATTCTTCGATTTTTCTAATGTTTCATTGATTCCTTCATAAAAATCAGCAATCTATTTATTACGTTTACGTGTTACATTCATTACAGGGTTAAACAGGCGGACAAATAACAGCATGGCGAATTTAAGTTGCTCTTTGAGTTCGCCATGCCACATTGAGAATAGCCTTTCTTTTATACTGATTGTTTAGGTTTAGAAGAGCAAATACCATAATATCACGTGCGGTCAAATTGAGCGGCCTTTGTAGGTAGAACAAGGTACATATATTTCTTGGAAGAAAAGAAAATAAAACGGGAAATAAATACTGAAAAATACATTGTATACATACTTTAAGAAAATTCGTGAAGATAAATTTAGTAATGTTGTATCTACGATATTGTACGCAAAAGTTTGAAAAGGTCAATGTGACCGGCCGTGGTAGGAATAGTGTTAGTAGATTTGCGGGTTTTTATGAAAAATAGAAAGTGTTTGCATCGATTGGAAGGCACGGGAGCCAAATGAAAATTTGTTCCGCGAGGGGAACAAATTTATTCCCTCTTTTTCGGTGCAGGATCACTTTCCGGTTGATTCTAGCGCCGATTAATGGACACCCTCTACGCAGTGTGTTCCTCGACAAGAGCGACGGGAAAAATCAAGCCGATTTTTACGGGAATTAATCAAGAATCGAACGGTACTGGGGGCTTTCGATGGCTCCCCCGTCAAAATGAAATCCCCGTGGAAAAAACTGACCGAGTAATCCCGCGACACCGGTGAAATCGAAACCCTGGAAATATTCTTCCCGAATTTTTACCGCCGTGGACCGCGACGACCGTTCGACTCCCTACCGCAATTCAATTTGTGTAAATGTTGTAACTGTTGCGGGAAAACTTGCCGGTACACTGCCCGCCAAAAGTTCCAACTTCGTCGTCTATAACGAAATTCTATCGCTGGCGAATTTTCTAGCCATTCTCCACGGCAAATAGTTGACGTAAGAGGAATGTTTATGTACGGCTGAAACTCTGAGCGAAATTCGGTGAGTTTGATGCTGGTGATTCTATCCACGGACGTTTTTCTAAATAAACATTTAGCCCGAGGTTGCTCGTTTTCTGTTTATTTATTCGTGAACGAGTCTGAACTGTTTAGCGCAAATAATTGCAATTAGAATCGAGTACGAAACTCCGGAAAGTAGTATACAGTACATTATTCTGTAGAAAATAGTTCCATATTCATGCATGTTTTTTGAACTGTTAGGTGCAAGGAACTATACTGAAACGAGGAAAAAATAGAATCGAACACAGTATTAAATACGTATGGTTTACTAGTAGACTGCGGGTTTTATGCATTTATGACAAAAATGAGTAGCTGTAATTCAAAACAGTAAAAAGGTCTAAAAGAGTTTGACAATATCAATATACAATTTTTACAGATAAAAGTTACTAACGATGAAAATAAATTTTTACGTAGCTCCTATAGATTCCAGTTGATAAATTAGAATACAGATGGACCACTAATTAATTTCTAGAAAATACCTTCACATTTATTCCTTCATTTTCAATCCCTATGTGCAAGGGACTGTAAAGTGTACACGAACAATTTTATAAAATACAGTGGGGATGAATAATTATTTTCTAAAAAATAGCTCCATATTCGTTCTTGCATTTCAGACCCTCAGGTGCAAGATGCCATAACGAACCAAACAGAAATACGTTCCCAATCGAACAAACGATCACAAAACCGAGTACACGAACAATTTTATAAAATGCACCAGGGTCGAACAATTAATTATTTTCCAAAAAATAGTTCCATATTCGTTCTTGCATTTCAGACCCTCCGGTGCAAGATACCATAACGAACCAAACAGAAATACGTTCCCAATCACACAAACGATCACAAAACCGAGCACACGAACAATTTTATAAAATGCACCGGGGTCGAACAACGAATTATTTTCCAAAAAATAGTTCCATATTCATTATCCCACTTTCAAGCAATAATGCAACAAGAGGAAACACATGCAGGATGCGCACACGCCGGAAAGCAGGGTGCAGGCGAAACAGAGCGAAACGCAATAACGTTCGCGCGGTTAATTATTTGGTAAACAGAGCCGCATTTTAATTCTCGTATTTGCGGTGCGATCGATTCGGCAGAGTGACGGGAAACTTTCGGCGGGCAGTGTATGAAGCCGGAGAGGTGCGTGTGGCGCATCGAAAAACCGGAAACGATCCGCGAGATAGGCGCGACGAAATCACGGGTTTCACGGTGTCGCGTCGAATCGCGATATTCCCCTCCTCCCCCATGCTCGATTGGCCCGCGGGCCGAGGCTTTATTATCGGCAGGGTAACGCCGTCATCGTCGTTCTCACGATTGTTAGTACGGTCGTCGTTATTGTTATTGCATTCGCGGCGGCGGTGGCCCGCGGTCGTTTTCCGGGCGCTCTCGAGTGCCTACGTGCCCAATTCCCATTGCAATTTGTACACCGCGGCGGACACCGGTCGCGAGATCGAATTATTTTAGATTTTCCATGCATAGGAGCCGCGGCGACCACGGGAAATCTTCGCTGGAACCAGAACGGCCGCACAACATCATTATTTCTATTTTTCTTCGGAGAATTGACCGTTTCCCGTCATTCCACGATCCTCTGGAAGCCCGCGCAGTCTATTTGAACCCATGCAATAATTGGAATACCAGTCCCGTTATTGACGCGTCGATTGTCGAAACAAAAACTACAAATGTTGATCGTTTTCCGTCCCTCCCTCGAGTTTTTGGAGGTCCACATTCGTTTGATTGAATCGATACAAAAATTGGCAGTCTGCGGGTCCTTGTACATTTATGGGGAAAATGAGTGGGTGCGATTCAAGGTACATTTACAGTGAGTGTGAAAAGTATTCGTACACCTCTTGTAGGCTTAAAAAACCATGTATTTCTCTATCTAATTGCACACATGTTTATAAAACGAAACATAATTGTAATTGTTATATATTTTAATTATATATTGTCATATAAATATACTTGAAAAAGTTTAACTCTAACGAGAAAAATTGAAAAGTATGAGAAGTGTCTCTAAATTGGCGCTCAAAAATTATTCGTACAGGTACTAGAATGCACTTGGAAGGCGTCCGATTGTTTATATTATGGTTTAGCGGGACCCGACAAATAATCAGACAGAGTCTTTGATGCACAGTCTAGTGGCAACCTTCTGCAAAACTAGTGAATTTTTGTAACATCCGGTAAAATGGGACGTACAAGTAAGGAAACAAGTGAGACTCAAAGAAAAATTATTATACAACTGCATAATCAGTTCAAATCATTGCGAGAAATAGCAAAAACAATTAATAGTCCACATAGCACTATACAAGGAATTATAAATCGATATGGTGAACGAAAAACCAATAAAAATAAAGCGAAATCTGGTCGATCTCGAAAACTTAGTTAACACGATGAACGTTTTATAGTGCGTGAAATAAAAAAAATCCTAAAATTAGTGCCCCTAAGATCGCTGCTGAGCTTGCAAACAACGCTGGAGTAAGTGTATGTGCCAGCACTACTCGTAATTGTTTACAAAATAATGAATATCACGGCCGAGTTGCTCGCAAGAAGTATTTCGTAAATGCCGCAAATAGAAAGAAGAGACTTGATTTCGCGAAAGATAATATTAATAAGCCTATCGAGTTTTGGCGAAGAGTCATATTTACTGACGAAAGTAAATTTAATGTTTTTGGCTCTGATGGCAAGTGTACGGTCTGGAGGAAGAAAAATACAGAGCTAGAAAATGAAAATCTACGTCCCACAGTAAAACACGGCGGAGGTTCGATCATTGTTTGGGGTTGTATGAGTGCTGCTGGAGTGGGGTGATTACACTTCATCGAGGGAATCATGGACCACAAAATATACCTAAACATATTGAAAACCCATATTGTAAGTAGTGCAGAAAAAATGGGTCTAAAATACAACTTTATCCTCACTCAAGACAATGACCCCAAACATACAGCACGCAACACAAGAGAGTAGTTGCTGTATAACACACCACAATATTTGAAAACACCTCCGCAATCACCGGATATTAATCCGACCGAAAATTTATGGGATCTACTTGATAAAAAAATCCGAACCCTGCATATTTCAAGTAAAGAACAATCGAAACTTGCTCTTCAAGAGGAATGGTGCAATATTACACATGAAATCACATCTAATTTAGTGGATTCAATGCCACAAAGACTGGACGCAATTATACAGTCGAAAGGCTATCCAACGAAATATTAATTTAATTTATTTTCGCAAATTATAACACGTTTATTGCTAAATTTGTTACGTCTACGAATACTTTTTGTGTGCTAATTTTGAGAGACTTCAGACTGTTTTTAATATATCTCGTTAACGTTAACTGTTCGTTAGTTTATTCATGTCACATTTTGTAGTTGAAACATATAATAATCGTAATTGTGTTTTTGTTTTATAAAAGAATCTACAATTACATAAAGAAATATACGGGTTTCTAAAACTATAAGAGGTGTACGAATACTTTTTACACTCACTGTACATACTTTTAATTCGCATAAACACCTTATAGAATACTTACTTAGTTGCTCCGATTTATTTTACAGTTACAATAATTACAACTTCTTTGTCCTTTGCGTCCTGCAAGATGAAAGAGAACTTATGAATGCCTGCGTTGACTTGAACATTGTCCGAAGAATAAAATTTAATTATTAGATGTTCAATGAATTCTTTCAGCGAACATCGAAGAACGTGGTTGGTGCAATGCCAGGGGTTAATAACGATATCAATCAATTTTCCCGAACGTCATTGGTCATTCGAGGACTTTCTCGGTTTAGCATTATCGATTCAGGCTTCCCAGTACGTTGCTTCATTCCTGGAACAACGTTCCATCAGAATTGCAACTAGCTCCGCGAAGAGACTAAAGACGGCTTGACACTGTTCGCTGCTCGGCGGAATGCTCTCTTTCTGTACTCTATTTTTATAATCTATCGACTTCTTTTGTTCCATCCAGTGCAATCTATTCTCTCTTCTTTTTTTTTTTTTCGATTCGAATAAAGAACGACCGACCCACTATCGCGTTACGAGCCACTGAATTCAGAGCTGGCGTTAATAATTAACACGTTCGCTGATCACTGTTCGTTATCTCGCGGTGACGACGATCGCGTTCGTACGTACAAAGCCAGGTACGAAATTTTGTTTAGTATACTGCGGATTTTACGCGGAACACTCCCTGTGTCCCATAATAATAGTAGCATATTTGAATATTTAAACTTTAGCACAAAATTGCGAAGCCTTCAATCAAAATCAATGTTTCACGACATCTGTCATTTGTATCGACACATCTTTCTATTCTTAGGTTAACCTAATTATTACGAATTACAACTGTTTCCCTAATTTCATCCGCCGATCGAAATCATTGTTTCATGTCAGACGAATACCAACCTATTGTAAAAGTGAGATGAAAATCGGAGACTTTGAAGAACAATGTTTAAAATTATGAAGCTATCTGAAGAGTCAAGATAAAAATTAGGACTATAATATATTCAATAATATAAATAAATAGAATTTCTATAATATATTTAATTTAATCTAGTTTTCTTTTTATAGCAAATGTTGCGTTCTATATTTATTTATTTGCTACTGTTATTATAGGACAAATTCAATTCAGTAACTGCCACTATTACTATGGGACAGCATGATTTTTATAGGTACAGTGATTCCAACAGTTTACAGTGCGCACAGTAATTTCCGAGTAGATTTCCTTCAGATGTCCTTCAGAGAGGACAGTCGACTCGAAAGAATTGAAATCGTAGGATCAGTTTGGCATGTCTCTGGGACCATGCTGCTTATCAATGGCGTGACGATGAACCTGTTAACAATTTCCTCGCGATCCCGTCCGCGGGATTCTCGAATTTCGCGGAAGCTCGCCGCCCCCTCGTCACGAGATCCCGCATTTCGCCGAAAGATCAGCCATTGTAATCGCTCGTTAGGTTCGGGATAATTGATTCGTCCGTGTCCCTGCCGCTAATAGGGGCCCGATAAATTATACCGTCGGTTATCCTCTTTGCGTCCGTCGACCGCGAATATAACGTGACCGCTAATGAAATTCGCATCGTCGGAAATTAATTCGCGAGCAGCCGGCCTACCGCGATACGTCCGGAGAGATGAAGAGAGCGAGAGAGAGAGAGAGAGAGAGAGAGAGAGAGAGAGAGAGACTGGTCGGTCCTCCGACCACAGAAAATCGAGTTATCGATTCGCGCTGAAGCGACGCCCATTGCATTAAAATGCAGGTCCGGCTAAACAACAATACAAAAATGTATTTGTAAACATGTGTAGGTACTTCCTCTAAAAACTATTCTGGCAAATTCACAAATGAATAAATCAGTGGTGCAACGAAAATTTATTCAATACGAAAACAACGAACGTGGTGCTCGATCTACACGATGAATCAAAATGACAAAATGAGTTATAAGAATGTCCCTTTTACTGTGCTACACATAGACACACTGGAGTATTTAGTTCTGTGCACTTGTTCTGCCTAATTTTAATTTTCCCACAGATAACAAGAATTAGCTTAAACCGAGTATTTTTAGGGATTATAAAAATGTCGTCAGGTGAAACTGAGTATCTAATTCTTTTAATTTTTTGAATAAATCAGAAATATTCGTTTGTATCGTGAATGCATAGAATCCGCAAGAAATCATAGTTTATCAGAAACAGTAAATAACGAACGTGGTGCTCGATCTACAAGATGAATCAAAATGACAAAATGAGTTATAAGAATGTCCCTTTTACTGTGCTACACATAGACACACTGGAGTATTTAGTTCTGTGCACTTGTTCTGACTAATTCTAATTTTCCCACAAATAACAAGAATTAGCTTAAACCGAGCATTTTTAGGGATTATAAAAATGTCGTCAGGTGAAACTGAGTCTCTAATTCTTTTAATGATTCGAATAAATCAGAAATATTCGTTTGTATAGTGAACGTATAGAATCCGCAAGAAATCATAGTTTATCAGAAACCGTAAGAAACAGAATTATTAGCAGAGTCGGATATTAGCTAATTGATTTCCATCTGGCCACTTTTTGCCGCTTCCTAGCCAATCACTGTGTGAAGGATGGTCACACAAAATGTGAAAATCATTTCCAAGGCTGGAATCGCGTACGGGCGCGTTAAACGCGATTATCGGAGCGGAATTGCGCGTGCGAGGGCGGTTTCTTTTTTCTTCCCGGGGAAATCAGACCTGAAAAATCCGACCTTATCTTTCGCGCCCCATTTTTGCCAAGTCTCCGGCAGCGCGGAAAAATTCTCCGGGCAAGACCTGCCTTGAATAAGTAATGCCCGGGGAATCCTCGATCCTCGGGAATTCGCTCTGTTTTGCATCAACCTCCGCCCTGCCTCGGCCTCCCGTCTTTTTTATTAACCAGCGCGTGCTACGATCGCGTGATTAAGCTACGCCCCTGGCCGCAGCCCGCGATTAACGTTTTCCCTGCCTCCGCGGCCGATTCGAGCACGGAAGCGACGGCACGCGCGATTTCCTCGATCCCCGATGCGTAATAGTTGTTCATCTTCCGCTCGAACCTCGCGGAACGTTCACTTCAGCTTCCTGGAGCTACCGGGGAGAGCTTCATCGAACTGCTACCGGGAAAGCTGTGAAATTCGCCGCACACTTCTCATTTTGTGACCTCTGAACTCGGAGAGTCAACGTCGTTTACGTCCTCTTTCTTTTTTTTTCTTTCTTTGATACAGTTTTCGGCGATTCGAAGCAATGACTGTGGATCTTAGATGAAATTGTTCCACATCGATCGCGGGAACAAGGAATTAAATAAAAGGTGATTTCATTGCTTAATAATTGTGATACATTGAAGACAACAATATTCTTCGATTTTTCTAATGTTTCATTGATTCCTTCATAGAAATCAGCAATCTATTTGTTACGTTTATTTGTTATGTGTTAATTACAGGGTTAAACAGGGGGACCAATAACAGCATGGCGAATTTAAGTTGCGTCTTTGAGTTCGCCATGCCACATTGAGAAAATAGCCTTTCTTTTATACTGATTGTTTAGGTTTAGAAGAGCAAATACCATATTATCTCGTACGGTCAGATTGACCTGCCTTGGTAGATAGGACAAGGTACATATATTTCTTGGAAGAAAAAAAATAAAACGGGAAATAAATACTGAAAAATACATTGTATACATACTTTAAGAACATTCGTAAAGAGAAATAGCGATTTAGTAATGTTGTATCTACCATATTGTACGCAGAAGTTTGGAAAGGTCAATGTGACCGGCCGTGGTAGGAATAGTGTTAAATAACACATGATTTGATTGCTTAGTAATTTTAATACATTGAAAACAACAATATTCTTCGATTTTTCTAATGTTTCATTGATTCCTTCATAAAAATCAGCAATCTATTTATTACGTTTATGTGTTACATTCATTACAGGGTTAAACAGGCGGACAAATAACAGCATGGCATTCTTTTATACTGATTGTTTAGGTTTAGAAGAGCAAATACCATATTATCATGTGCAATCAAATTGACAGGCCTTGGTAGGACAAGGTACATATATTTCTTGGAAGAAAAAAAAAATAAAACGGGAAATAAATACTGAAAAATACATTATATACATACTTTAAGAAAGGTCGTACAGAGAAATAGCGATGTAATAATGTACGTACGAAATTGTACGCAAAAAACATGATTTAATTGCTTAATAATTTTAATACATTGAAACCAACAATATACCTACGATTTTTCCAAGAACTTTCCCAAGGTTCCTTTCTAAAAATTTATTACGTTCGTGTGTTACATTCATTGCAGGGTCCAAACGGGCGAACAAATAACAGCATGGCGAGTTTAAGTTGCTCTTTAAAAATTTATTTTTACACGTCCTTTAAAGAACGCATACTTCTTGAAAGATAAAATCCGCAGCACGCAATACGCGCGTTCTAGATCCATAATGTGCCCAGATACGTTCTCGTACATTTGTCACATACATTTATCACAACGATTTAATTACAGGGTTTAAACAGGCGAACGTTTAGTAGTCCCGAGGTCGCACGCTTAAAGAATATAAACGGCTTGCTCGCTTCGGGAAGATTGTCGCGAGCCTTTTTATTTCTGAGGGGGGCGTGCTTTTGGGGTCGAAGAGCAGAATCGATGCATCTTTTTCGCCGTCGATGGAATACCTTCGAGACCGAGATCGATCGATCTCGCGACGGAAAGTTCGCCGGCGGTGGAAGTGGATTAAAGCAATTTTCTGTTGCATCGGGCGGGTCGGCGACGAGCAGTTTCTTGACACCGCGAACTTCTCGCCTCGTTGAAGGAAAATTGTGGAAGTTGGGATTGGAAGTTGAATTAGATTTAACTTCGAAAGTCCATCCGCCCGGCGTTGCAACGCGTTGCACCGTGCTGCACAGACAGGCCGCGACAAAATACCCGAAAGTGACAATTCCCCCCTTTCGGTCACGAGCCGTGAAAGACTGCTAGTTTCCCTTTTGTTGGCTCGCTACGTGCACACTGTGCGGCTCCCTTTCTTCCCATCGCTGTTGGAATACGCTATTCGCACACGATATCAAGCATTTTTGCATTCCGAAATGACTTTGAATATATAAACCCTCCATAAATGGTAATTCTTCGAGGAGTACTATGGCACCACCTCCCCGGTCGACGTTAAGGAGATTCAAGAGAGCTTTAGAAATTCTGCTCTCATCGATGCATTGTTTACTGGTGATTGTTCCACAATTTTTACGAATCTAGAATTCATAACCTCAAGCGGCCACTGAAAGTATTTTCAACGCTAAACCTACTACCGAACATTAAAATTGGTTGGTGTTACCTTATACAAATAATAAAATGAAATTGATTTCGTGTTGTGTGTACACTTTGAATAAAGAAATCTATTGAATTTTGTAATTCGAGTAATTATGAAATGAAAAATCTGAAACCATTCGGTGGCTATGGTAGGTTTACTTTCTGTAATTGTAGCTCTGCTAAAGATCCAAAAAACGTCACGCCCACCTGTGCCCAGTGATTTTTATCGCAGAAACAGTTAGCCTGTTGAACACAGTTTCAGAAAGAACGTAGTCAAAAGAAGATTGCGAAACTTTTACACAAATAGGAAAGTTTTAACAGAAGCCACTGAAAGTATTTTTAAGGCAAAATCAACCACCGAACATTAAAATTGTTTAGTGCGTGTTACCTTATAAAAATAACAAAATGAAATTTCCTTAGATTTCGTGTTGTGTATACGCTTTGAATAAAGAAATCTATTGAATTTTATAATTCGAATAATTATGAAATGAAAAATCTGAAACCATTCAATGGCTATGGTAGGTTTACTTTCTGTAATTGTAGCTCTGCTAAGGATCCAAAAAACGTCACGCCCACCTGTGCCCAGTGATTTTTATCGCAGAAACAGTTAGCCTGTTGAACACAGTTTCAGAAAGAACGTAGTCAAAAGGAGATTGCGAAACTTTGACCCAAATGGGAAAGTTTCAGCAGAAGCGTGTTATCTCGAACGATGAATCAGTTGTCGTTGCTCGGATCAAGCGCCGCTTTATCTCCAGAGAAAATGCAATCTCTTATCTGGCTCCCGGAATCGTTGACTGACGGCTGATCGTCAAACCACACAGCGCGAGCTCGGATCTAGATTCCTCGCGATCCACGATTTCCCTGGCCATAACGGCAAAGAGAAACGACGTTCTACCCCTGAAACAATCAAGTATCATTAAACGCTTCGTTCCTCCATCATTCCTTCGAATCATTGCTCTGCACTAAAAGAGAAGTTTTTTTTTTACATTATCATCTGAAACAAGAATTCTTAAGCGACGTCAAGAAGCAACTCGTTAGCTCATAATCGAACTTATTGTCGAAGGATCCACTAAAAATTGTTTAGCCACGGGCTTTTAATCCCTTGCTTTAAAATATCGAGTAAAAGATGAAGATTCTGAGCATGATATTAAAACCAAAAAACTATATCATTAAAAAATATTATTAGGTCTACCGGAAAGTTCTGTCCGATATGTTGACTATCAAGTTGACTATCTCTCTTCATCATTGCATGTACAAACATGTACTCTCCTAAAACGATGGATATTCTACAATGAATATTATTAAATGTATGAAAATTGTGTTAGTTTCTTTCAATTCAAAAATGGACAGAACTTTCCGGTAAACGTACAGCTGAATTGAAGGACATATATTGTAAGGTATGTATGATAGAAGTATAGAAAGAAGATATAAAATTCCTCCTTTATCAAGGAAATTACGAATTACAAAAAGGTTCTAATCGGTGAAACCGTGAAATAAATCGTGTTGCAAGAGGTTAAAGGTTAATAACAGGTTTCGCGTTGATACGATCCGTCGATGTTCGCGCCCCGACCAATAAGGCACGGCGTCCATAAATCTGGACGGTTCGCGCGGAACGCGGCGCGCGATATTAATTAATAACATTAACGATGAATAATATCGGGTAACGTCCGCGTTAAAATCTGGGTCAGGCGTCGTCGAGAGCAGAGTCGGTGCGCGCGGCGCGGCGCGGCACGGCGTGCTTCTGGTCGGCGTAATTTTCTTGCTAGCCGGGTTCGCTCCCTTGAGGGGTAGCCACGGCTCCGCTACCCTTTTCCGCTCGAAATAATTAATATACAAGGCACAGGAGAGCGATACGGGGGCGGGTGGGATTTCGGTCGAAGGGAACCTCTTTTCCGGGGGACCTGCGAGACCCATGAAGTGCTAATGTGCTTCCGTAAAGACCTGTCGACCGACCCGGCCAACCGGTTCATAAAAAATGAACGCCAACACACCCTGCAACGTTTCCACGGTGCCTCCTGACCCGTCTTCTCCACGAATCCTGTCTCCACGACTCGAAATCCTTCGACCACCGAGCTGCTGATCACCGGTCCTCTAAAATGCATGATCCGTTTACAGAATCGTTCAAGGTTGATCCCCATCATTGTTTCTTTAACACGTTGAATGCCACGTCACCCATATGTGGGTGACGGAATTATTCGTGCAGGTTTTAAAATGAATTTTTACGTTGATATATTCATTGTACTAAACTTGACTAGGATCTGTGACATGCAAAAAAGTTGGAGGACTACTCAGTTTCATAGATTTAATTTCTTTCAATTTTTATTTCGTTAAATAACCTACTTTGATTTTATGGAATTGTTAGGGTTTCTAGTTTGGCGTTCAAAGTGTTAAACAACAGACTGTGTTGCATCGCAGCAAAACCGTCATTCGCATACGGTCTACATAGATCGCTTTTACCAAACTGCGGATCTATATGCAAAACAAAAATTGTTGAACGGTTAACTAGTAATTTTAACAACTTGAGAATAATATAACAACGTCATTCGATTCCTCTAATGTCCCTATCGGTTTGCATTTGACCAATCAATTCTTGTGATAAATGCCTAGAATCATTTTAGTAGCTCGAGAATAATGCAACGTTTCTATTGTATCAAATTTTTCGTCTGCAGTGGGTTGTAAAGTTCCTAGAGTGCAAAACAAAGTAAAAATTGTCTACCTCGTCTGTGACAAGAGCCACTTGGGTACTTATTTTCTCGTTTAATCATTTCAATGGCCCGAAAATAATACCTGTAATTTTTCTGCTCTGTTCACTTTGATCGCAAGCGCGTAAAATCCACAATCTATTCATCACGCGTGCCAAAGCGCAGTAGACTAACGTGTCTGACCACAGCGCGCCCATTCCCCTGAAATGCTCGCTCACGCAAAGCGCGCATCAAAATCGTCCGGAGAAATTGAATTCCACGTGTTCGCCCATCATTTTCGTGAAAATCTGCGACGACCATGCTGCTCCCTTTTCCTTCCGCGACAAACGAAATCGAGGGAAAGACTCGCGTGACGGTTTTCCGCGGAAACGAACGAACCGGACACGGGCTTGTATCACGCGCTCGCCTCGGCTTTCCTCCCCTTTCTTTTTCGCTCACGCGACAGGATCAGGCTTGCCATAAATTCAGCGGCAAACAAAGAGAAACGAAACTCAAGAAGGCCACGATGCTTTATGTTTCGCATCACGCTACCGGCCGATAACATTAACGAACCAATCCCCGTTCCCTTTTTCCCTTTCTCCCTACGTTTCTCCCGGTTTTCCGCCCTTCTGAACGTCAGGGGGTGAAAGTTATCGTTTCTCCACGCCCGGCGGCCTGCTCTCCACTTTTTTTCCCGGGGAGCAGCACGTTTCCACCCTTCCGTATTCTTTCTTTGGCCCAGTTTTCCCCGCGGCTCGCGTGGCGTCGCGCACTCTTCATTAGACACGCTCCGATTTCGCGAGATCCGCGTCCTCTCGTCGATCCTGGAATCGCGAGCTCCTCGATCCCCGTCCTCGTTCAAATTATCGCGCACCGAGACTTTTTAATCGTCCGCTCGCGTGCGTCCCGCCCTTCGATCGCCGCGCAATCACCTTGAATTTACGATCCGAGCCCTTTTCCACCGTTCTCGCGATTAATCATCCGATTCCCGCGCGATCGCGATCCGTCGACGTCGCGCTCCTTTGAATCTAGGGAACGCGATAATGCGTGTAACACGATTTCGCGAACGCGTTCCCGTCTCCACGCTCTTTCCTCGGCTTCGATCGGCTCGCACGAGCTCTCCGCTTCCGGCCTCGCCTGGCGATACACCTTGCCGCTTCCTCGTTCACTTTCAAGGAGAGCCAACATGCGGGCCCCTCCCGTAACGAATACTTTCCGTTCCAGCTGCAACCAGCCGAGATTACGATCTGATCCGAGCGAATGATCCAGCCGGCTACCTTACGCACGAAAACTTTCGCCGCGAAACGCTTCGCACCGCCGCTGGACAATGGCTGGAGCGCCGAGTGAGAAATGGCGAATGCGAACGCCAGACTTATCGCGGAAAGGACCCTTTTAGTTTTCAGCTCTGTTGAAATACTAGGCTTTATTGAAAGATACCTTCAACTCTGATTTCTTTGCCATTTGCTACAGTGACGCTGTTTTTCCCGTTAGTGTTGATCGATTCGAAGAAGTTTTTGTCACTGGTCATGTGACTAGTCGCTCCAGAATCAACATACCATGCGTCCGAATCATATTTGCCTGAATTTATGCTGAAACAGAATTTATTAGGGTCGTGTTCTGTTATTTTATTTACCTTTTCTCTTTTTTCTTTCCATATTTTATATTTATAACACTGTTTCTTCACGCGTCCTTTTCTTTTGCAAAAATAGCATTCGCCCGAGCCAATTGAAAATTCCCCTATACGTTCAACTCTGATTTCTTTGCGATTTGCTACAGTGACGCTGTTTTTCTCGTTAGTGTTGATCGATTCGAAGAAGTTTTTGTCACTGGTCATGTGACTAGTCGCTCCAGAATCAACGTACCATGCGTCCGAATCATATTTGCCTGAATTTATGCTGAAACAGAATTTATTAGGGTCGTGTTCTGTTATTTTATTTACCTTTTCTCTCTTTTCTTTCCATATTTTGTAACACTGTTTCTTCACGTGTCCTCATCTTTTGCAAAAGTAGCATTCGCTCGAGCCAGTCGAAAATTCCCCTTTCGAGGTGTGGCCATTTTGAATCTTCAGGGCTGTATCCGAAATGGCCGAATCTTCTACGATATTCGTCGATTAATTTTCCTTTAACTAAACTCGGCGTTAAATCTTCATCTGATTTACTTTCGAAAACATTTATTAAACTGTTATATGATTCCGGTGAACTACAGAGTATCATTGCGATAAATAACTTTTCTTTAATGGCTTCCCCGATAGCGGTTAACTGATTTTGCAAATTTGGTTAATATGGTCTTCCATATTCCCATTTTCCTCAAGCTTTAGGCTGCATAAATTCTTTACTCAGAGAGTATCATCAAAAATTGACATTATCAAGTAAGGTATTTTTATTAAAGAATTTACTAAGTTGAACTAAGTTTTACTAAGTTTACTAAGTTATTGACTAAGTTGAACAATAGTAATTACTCAGAGAGTATCATCAAAAATTGACATTATCAAGTAAGGTATTTTTATTAATTACTATTGTTCAACTTAGTCACCACAACACGTGTTACTTCCGCCATTTTTGTAACCTTTGTTTTACGCGTGACCACGTGTGTATTTTCCTTTATCACTGTACTTTTGAACACTTTTGAATAATTTGTAGGCGAATTAGCTAGTATCTTTCCTTAATATTGTTCTGGGCCCATAACCTGTTGAAATACTCGGCTTTATTGAAAGATGCAGTTTTATAATAATAATACGCACACGCGATACATAAGTACATGACCGACTTCTAGGCTAGAGGACCATGGAAAGGAATTGTTAAGCGTTTGTACACTTCTGATGTTCCGTTTGTTGCCGACAGATGGCGTCGTTGTATGCCTCGCTTGTATTATTTCTACAAGCTCGAATTTCTGTTTTTGGATACTACGAAATCGATTGAGCATGAACGTCATAGTTGTTCCAGGATTGCAGGGACACTGTGCGTTGCCATTAGACTTTGGATTTCCATTTGCGAGATGAATTTCCATTTGCGGATTTTTACGGAAAATAAAAATTGTCACAGGGTGTCGCGTTAAAATTGATTTCTTCGCGTAATGATTCTAACAGGTCGCAAATACTGCGACGTTACACTCATCTCTGTTTCCTCTATTTTGCCTTCCTCGTACTCGATTCTGCCATAAATGCATGAAACGCGAGAATGAGTAGGCGCAATTTGTAGACGGTGGACGAATTTAAAAAATTGAAGAGAAATTCCCACTCAAGAAATTGTACACAAACCCTTAAAGTTCTGACATCACTATTTTAAGGGATGCACATTGATTTCTCTATATAAAGTGTGTCCCACGAAGTCTGTCCACTCGAATGTCTTGGTTATTATAAACAATACGGGGAAATGTTACTTACAGAAGTTGTTGGGTTCAAGAAAGTACATATCATGGTATAAATGATATTCTTGCAAGTGGAAGCCTAGAGAAGATATAGAGGCTTTGTTTTCTTTTTTTTTTTAATGGAATTTTTCGATAGATTCGACATTCCATTTAAAAAAACAAAGGTGATCTCTATATCTTCTCTTTGCCTCCACTTGCAAGAATATCATTTATACTACATCATGTAGTTTCTTAAATCGCACAACTTCTGTACGTAACATTTTCTCGTATTGTTTGAAATAACGAAGATATTCAAGCGAACAGATTTCGAGGGACACACTGTACGTCGCCAAGAGCTGGATGATAAACGTCGCGGAATGATCCTCGCTATCGCAGGCTATACCTCGCGAGGGGCCACATAACACGCGAGTGTAAACATAACACGGGTCGGTTATGTCCGTCTGGACGATACAGTGTTGTTGACATACAGTGGCGGACATTTGCTTGCGTAGAAATCATATTTTAAATTCCGAATGACCTACAGCCTCCTGGAAAGCTTGCAAAAATGTCTGAACTGTGTTTTCATGAAGCGTGTATCTTCGTTCATAATGTGTACGTCCCCAGAAGTAAACGAACCACCGCCCCCCGCATTAAAATCCTCTATCTAGCAAAATCCCTGGAAAAAAAAGAAAATCGGCTAATTGAACAGCCCTTGTGCAAAGTCGACGGTACCAAACGACCATTTATCGGAGCAGGTTTCATAAGAATCGCGTTCGTCCGAGCTTAAGGGGTTCTTTGATGTGCTTCATCGCGCCCCGCCCCCCGCTGAAAGATTCACGAGGCAACTGCTGTTCGCCGGTTAGCTATTCATGGTGCGGAGCATATTCTCGCAAGGGAACAGGGCGTGCTGGACCAGATAGAAGGAGAGAGGGAGAGAGACAACCGGCGAGAGAGAAACGAAACCGTGTCCGCTCGGTGACTTTCATAAGGCTTTATTGCGAGAGGCCTGTGGTCGTTGCCGAATCGGGGAGGTCCGGGACGAGTGTTGAAGCACTGATGACAGTTTGAGAGATCCTCCCGGCGTCCCGTTTGCGGCTAATGTACCCTTCCCGTTCCCCGTTCCCGGTTCCTCGTTCCCGGTTCCCCAGGAAAGGCGTCCTTTTCTTCGTCCGGAGCCGCGACTTCCTCGCCGCGGGAAATCCGCGTTCCTCCGGAACGTTTCTGCGTTTCCCTTCTCCGCACAGTTCTTTTCATACGTTCTCCCTTTTTTTCTTCCTCCCCCCGCTCTCAACGCCAGATGCTGCTAACTGCGCCCTCCTCTGATGAGATCCTCGTCTACTTGCTTTCTTCCAACCATGGCCGCTCTGGAATTCTCTGCTCAGCCGTCTTCGCGAGCAAGGGCTGAATTCTGACGCGGCCCACCGGCCCTTCAACCCCAGACCGGATCGAATACGCCTCCCGTCGCTTCCTTTTCCTCCCCGGGGCTGTGCTTACGCGTCCTCAGACCCGCCACCCACCTTTCATTACCGCGATTGAGAGCCTGTCGACGCACGCTGATGCCTCGAACCGTCGAAACACTGTCCTTCCAATTCTTTTTTTTTTTTCCATCTTCTTCCCGACCGTCTGGAAACTCGCTCTCGCGCGAATCTAACAGTCGCAAGCGATATAAATTTTAATCAATATCTTGAGATTGAAGGTTAGATTCTGCCGCCGAGTTCTGTCTCCGAGTGCCGCTGGCGATATAAATTTTAATCAATATCCGGAGACTTAAGCCTAGATTCTCCACCGACTGTCTGCAAAATTTGGAAGCATTATAAACTTTGATTCGAAGATTGAAGCGTAGATTCTCTAGACAACAGAAGGCTCGGCTTTCGAATTCTAACTTTACGAATTTTTCGCATCGCGACCGAGATGTGGGGTTAGAGTTGCTTCGAGTGCAAAGGCTTAATATCGTAGGATTTATTCTTGTTAAAGTCAAACGTTAGGTCTTTTACCGTACCCTGTGGAAAACCCCACATCCTAAGGTTACTGGGAAATACCTGATTCCCCTTCGTTTTATTCAAGGTCGTCCTCCCTTCATGTATGAAGGTACGTACCGTCGTCCTCGCGTTTTGGGCATTAGTTCTAACTGTGAACGTGTTTTGTAGACACTTCTGAGAACGGCTTCTTACGATTAAATATAGTGACTGTAAAAAGTATTCGTACACCTCTTGTAGGCTTAAAAAACCATGCATTTCTCTATGTAATCGCACACGTGTTTATAAAACGAAACATAATTGTAATTGTTATATATTTTAACTACATATTGTCATATAAATATACTTGAAACAGTTTAACATTAACGAGAAAAATTGAAAAGTATGAGAAGTGTCTCTAAATTGGCGCGCAAAAAGTATTCGTACAGGTACTAGAATGCACTTGAAAGGCGTCCGATTGTTTATATTATGGTTTAGCGGGGCCCGACAAATAATCAGACAGAGTCTTTGACGCACAGTCTAGTGGCAACCTTCTGCAAAACTAGTGAATTTTTGTAACATTTGGTAAAATGGGTCGTAAAGGTAAGGAAACGAGTGAGCCTGAAAGAAAAATTATTATACAACTGCATAATCAGTGCAAATCATTGCGAGAAATAGCAAAAACAATTAATAGTCCACATAGCACTATACAAGGAATTATAAATCGATATGGTGAACGAAAAACCAATAAAAATAAAGCGAAATCTGGTCGACCTCGAAAACTTAGTTAACACAATGAACGTTTTATAGTGCGTGAAATTTAAAAAAATCCTAAAATTATTGCCCCTAAGATCGCTGCTGAGCTTGCAAACAACGCTGGAGTAAGTGTATGTGCCAGCACTATTCGTAATTGTTTACAAAATAAAACATATCACGGCCGAGTAGCTCGCAAGAAGTATTTCGTAAATGCCGCAAATAGAAAGAAGAGACTTGATTTCGCGAAAGATAATATTAATAAGCCTATCGAGTTTTGGCGAAGAGTCATATTTACTGACGAAAGTAAATTTAATGTTTTTGGCTCTGATGGCAAGTGTACGGTCTGCAGGGAAAAAAATACAGAGCTGGAAAAAGAAAATCTACGTCCCACAGTAAAACACGGCGGAGGTTCGGTCATGGTTTGGGGTTGTATGAGTGCTGCTGGAGTGGGGTCATTACACTTCATCGAGGGAATCATGGACCACAAAATATACCTTAACATATTGAAAACCCATATTGTAAGTAGTGCAGAAAAAATGGGTCTAAAATACAACTTTATCCTCACTCAAGACAATGACCCCAAACATACAGCACGCAACACAAGAGAGTGGTTGCTGTATAACACACCACAATATTTGAAAACACCTCCGCAATCACCGGATATTAATCCGATCGAAAATTTATGGGATCTGCTTGATAAAAAAATCCGAACCCTGCATATTTCAGGTAAAGAACTATCAAAACTTGCTCTTCAAGAGGAATGGTGCAATATTACACACGAAATCACATCCAATTTAGTGGATTCAATGCCACAAAGACTGGACGCAATTATACAGTCGAAAGGCTATCCAACGAAATATTAATTTAATTTATTTTCGCAAATTATAACACGTTTATTGCTAAATTTGTTACGCGTACGAATACTTTTTGTGTGCTAATTTCGAGAGACTTCAGCCTGTTTTTAATATATCTCGTTAACGTTAACTTTTCGTTAGTTTATTCATGTCACATTTTGTAGTTGAAACATACAATAATCGTAATTGTGTTTTTGTTTTATAAAAGAATGTACAACTACATAAAGAAATATACGATTTCCTAAAACTATAAGAGGTGTACGAATACTTTTTATACTCGCTGTATATTCCTTCCAACGTCTTCCTGTATAATTATTTTCGCATAACCCCTCAACAGTTCTGATCGAAATCTTCCTATCGCGAGTCCGACTTGCAAGGGGGTTAACGGCGGAAAAGCCGACCAACCGAAAACGTTCCGTCGGAGCCGGACAGCCCCTTCAGGGTAGGAAAAATGGCGTTGGATGTCGCGTTCCGACAGACCGGCGCGTTTCGTGTCAATTACGCAGGGACGGATCGTTCTCTCGTTAACCGGGCGCGATAAATACCGGTGTTATTTGATCAGGTGGGGCCCTTATTGCATAAACAGTTTCCGGGCGCGGAATAAATTTCCGCGGAAAGGCTGTGGCAGGGAACTGCGTAGAACGCGGGTGGGTGGAGGCGGAGAAGGTGGTTGTTGCAGGTTCGCGTGGATAGAGGGTGGTTTGAGCGGCGGAATTCCAGGCCGGGCAATAACGGCCGCGAAATTCGGCGTCGCGCGCGAGAGCACAAGCTTGTTCCGTGCGGCGCGAGGCACGGCCGTCGTGGTGATTAATTAAAACAGAGGTTAATATACGGGTCGAGGCTCGGCTTTAAGAGCAATTCATACTGTGTCCCGGGGGTCAACCACGGAATACTTTTCAGCCGGTTTCTACGCCGCGCCGCGAGCACAGTCAACGAGAGGAGCTGGTCGGCTTAATGGGGCTACCCTGCTAATTCCGGGGAGACTTAAATCACGGCTGCGGCGTCGCGTATCGGGCCTCGGTATCCTCTCTTTCTCTCTCTCTCTCTCTCTCTGTCTCTCTGTCTTGCTTTGCTTTCCGACGAATTAGCCGGCACCGCGTTTCCGCGAGCCTGCCCTCGCCGGAAAATTGCGACCTCTCCGAAAACCTCTACGAAAACGGTCCTTCTGTGAAGCCTCGCCATGCTTTTGAGCAACTTGTTCGCACATATGTCTAGCAGAATGATCTTTAACGCCAAAAATGGAAGAGAAAATTATTTCACCAGACTTGTACAGTCGGCCGTGAAAGTGCTCGTCCACCCTTTTAGCGCGTTGAATGCCACGTCACCAATATGCGGGCGACGGAATGATTTGTCCAGGTTTTAAAATGAATTTTCACGTTGACATATTCATTGTACCAAATTTGATTAGGATCTGTAACATGCGAGAAAGTTGGACGACTACTCAGTATCATAGATTTAATTTTTATTTCATTAAATAACTTACTTTAATTTCACAGAATGTTTGGGGTTTCCAATTTGGCGATCAAAGTGTCGAAAGTAATAACTTTTATAAAAGTAGCTCAAACTACTTGAGGTTGATTATTTTCCAGTTGTTAAGAGGATTGATAACCCAGGTAATTTATAATAAAGACTCGTTTTTAAACGAACACTTTTGCGCCCGGTCTGTTAACCCTTTGATTGACTCGATTTGTGCAATGAACGGCTCAGATATTGATAGGGTTAACTAATTTTTGGAGTTATTCTATTCAACTTTTCCGCGTGAATTTCATACGGGTCAACATCCAAGTGGAATCATCGATCAGTGCGTTAGCCCAGTTGTGTTAGTCCCTTAATCCCGAGCCGTAGGACATTTAATCCTCACCCCCCACCCCTACCCCCCCTCCTCCTGCCCGCAGACCGTCCGCGAATTAATTCCCGCTCCACTGCTAAGCGAAGTTTCGGTCCTCGAAGTCCTCGGCTTCGAGGAAATACGAGCGCGTCGCGTCGCGACGCGACACGCGCTTATCAATCTTTGACGTATCAAGGGGTGCTCTCCGAGGCGTCGCTTAAGTCCACGGCATCCATTAAACTCTCGTCAGACCGCGGCGCTGCGTGTCGGCTACGGGCTTTGAGCAACTTCGATGGAACTTTTCCTCCTCGCTGGAAAATTAGATGACGTGAAAGTGGCTCTACGCGCCGCGAAAGAACCACCGTCCCGATACCGGCTGCTACTCGATTATGAATATTTCATTTTTTCTTGGAGAAACATCGGACTCGACGGCAACCGAGTTCGGATTCTTGTTGATCGTTGGAAAATCGTGGAATTATTTAACGGAGGCAACCATCGATTATTTCGTTGATGCACAGCGTGTAAAGAAATGTTTGTCTTCGGATTGACGAAGATCTGCAGATAAAAGTTGCCGCCAAATTTGACATGATCTTGAATGACCCGTAGATTATAATGGAATAAAATTTCACCTTGAAATTCAAAGTCAAGGACAATTTTGCGGCAACTCTTTTCAACAGATACGCCTGTGACAGCCACACGACCAAACATTTTATTACACCCTGTACGTTGTCAGGATCTGGGTTACTGTTGAACGAATTTCCTCTTCACACAACTGAGCTTTTATGACGAATGTTGAATACAATAGTAATTCGCTTAAGGGGGGAACCTTGTGTAAGTGGACTTTTCAAGAAATTGTTTTGAAAAATGTAACGCGTAGATTGATTTAAAATTTTAGGTATCGTTTATTAACGTTATAATGTAAACAAAAGTATTTTTTAGAAATTTTAATCGTTAATATCAATGGTGCAATGGGGGCTTGAAAATGGCATCCTGGAAATGCGCCGTGCAGCGCGCAGTCCACAAAAATGATCTTTTATTGAGTTAAAAAAATTAATTCTTTTATTGAAATTTGCAAAATTTCATAAATGGCGAAGTTTTGGAAAAAAGAACTGATTTTCTGTTAGTAACAGTGTTCTAAATAAAAAATTAAAAAATCGAATCTCGTCATGTAACGTGAGAAACA
>CM052146.1:17518862-17537508 GCA_028454255.1 Halictus ligatus
GGATTCCAGAGCGGGAGAGGGACGCGTTTAAGCGCGCGGGCCAAGTTGTTGCAATTTGTAACGAAAGAAACCGGGCGCTCGCCGATTCCGTAGGTAGCCGATGGCGGGCTTGGCATCGGTCCACCGACCAACGAGGAATCCGCGCCTTCCACGATGACCAACACGACCAGCTCGTCGAAACATTCCCAAGCAACAGGGCACAACTTGACTGCGCACAATTCCCAAGGCTACTGCGATATTTCGGTTCCAGTCTACGCGACGGTCAAGGGTAGGTTGTTCCTCTTCTTGCAGAGACGGATCCCTTACGCAGAGAGCTAATGATATCTTCGTGTTCTAGGACGAGCCAGTCAGATCAGGTCGATGCCCTTCGGCGACAGTTCCGACGACAGTTCCGACGGTGAGGACCATCCGAACCAGACCGAGACCAACACCAGAATCACCAACAGTTCCTCGGACAACACGGACTCGTCTCTTGGCAGTGGTAGCAGCCCATCGAAGAGCGTCAAGACGACCAGCAGTCTGAGTCCTGCTAAGAGGAGCTCTAGTGGCTCGCCCAGCAAGAGCGTGAAACGTGGTGAATAAATTTTAACTGAATCTAGAAACTATTTAACACTAGAAAGACGGAGCAATGAATGTAACTGACGTATATCGCTTTGTAACAGTGTCACGACTGTGCCCATGCAGACTTCATACAACTTTTAATGCAATATGTGGTTCAATGAAGAGGTTCATTAAAAACTTTCCGATGAAAACATTTTTGCAATTCCAGTAATTGTAAAAGAAAAAAATTGGGAAGCAGTCATTTTGACTGCTCCCGTCGTTCTAGTGTGAAATATATAAACTCAGTGCAAATGTCTCACACTTACAATAACGTTCGCAGACACCTCTCTGGAATCTGGTCTGTCGGAGGACTACGCGATACCCCCGGACGCATTGAGCTCAACTTCCCTGGAGTCCAGCATGCCCAGCCTCCTAATGCGCGTTTCCGGCGAGAGCCCGAAGAGGCAAGAATCGTTGGAGAAGACCGGCCATCTGGCGAAGCTCGGTGGCAAGCTGAAAACATGGCGGAAGAGGTGGTTCGTCCTGAAGAACGGGGTGCTAACCTACTGGAAGAGTCAGAACGACGTGAACAGGAAACCTCAGGGCCAGATCGTGCTGGACGAAGTGTGCAGGTAATCTTCTGATCTGCAATCGTATTGTATTCTCTATCCCAGCGAATGTACAATGTGTTCTGATTTCCTGGACAGGATAAACAGGGCAGAAGGCGCGGCAACGTTCGAGATAGCCACAGGAAAGAAAACCTACTACCTGACCGCGGATTGCATAGCGACGATGGAAGACTGGATCAGGGTTCTGCAGAACGTACAGAGGCGGAACGCGACGAAACTCCTGCTCAGCAAAGAGGACAACAAGCCGACGATACAGGGCTGGCTGACCAAGGTGAAGAACGGGCACGCGAAGAAGTGCTGGTGCGTCCTCATTGGAAAAATGTTCCTTTACTTTAAGTGCCCTAACGATACGGTAAGTGGTTTACTCTTTAAAACCTTCGACCGGTTAAATTGTCCGAGTTTGTACAGTTGTACGCTTTGATTAGAATCCTATCGGACAAATAAACATGAGGGACGCGAGGGTGGAGGAGGTAGAACACGTGTCCGACAGCGACAGCGAGGAAAGGGACGCCGAGTGTCCCCACGAGAGAACGATCGGTATCTTTCCCACCCACCAAGGGCCGACCTACTTGCTGATGCCACACAAACAAGACAAGGACAATTGGTTGTACCACCTGACGGTGGTCTCCGGAGGCGGTCCGAGCGCCGGAACTCAGTACGAGCAACTGGTGCAAAGACTGATGGAAACCGACGGGGATCCTAGTTGCGTTCTCTGGAGACACCCGTTGCTGCTCCACACCAAAGAAAACATCACCAGCCCACTGACCAGCTTGACGTCCGAGGCCTTGCAGACCGAGGCTATCAAGCTGTTCAAGGTTACCATGCGCCCTTGTACTATTTAACTCTTGGAAGACAAATCCTCTAAACGAGCTCGTACTAGCCGTGGCTGGATCCACACGGATTCCCGCGCGTTAACCCTAGATTTACAGGGGACTTCGCTTGAGTGTAACACACTGTGTACGTAGACATCCTGGTTAAATCGACACCAGTAATTTAGTATTAGCCTCGAAGGCACGAAGAACATCGAATAATGAAATGTTAGCGGTCAATGTCATCCAAGGGCTAGCGCACACATTTGTTTGCAAGAAACTAATGGGATATTGTTTTCGCAGGCATGTCAATTGTTCATGTCGGTGGCCGTGGAGCAAGCAGGCATAGACTACCATGTGGTACTAGCGCAAAATGCGTTGCAACAATGCTTAGACCAGCCTGAGCTGCAATCTGAATTCATTTGTGCACTGGTAAAGCAGACAAGTCGTCACACGCAACACCGTTTGGGCGTACAGGTAAAAAAGGCCGCCAGACTTGTGTCGCTGGGTACTGCGCGCGTTGTAAGTCCTGCTTATTGTTTAACAAACACTCTGAACCCTGTACCATTTTCGCAACCAACGGTCGATGCGCACTATCGAAAAAAAAATAGAAAACATTGCCTCGAACCCGTGCAGCCTCTCGGTGTTTGCCAAATTCGTACCTTTTCTAAAAATATCATTTTGATCGCGCACCCTAACTGGCTGGAGATGGGGGTGGTTTTACATGATATTAACTACTTTATCTAGCTTCTTACTTCTTTGGGTATATATTATTTTATAAAGGGATACATGTTATTTTTATAAAGTAATGTAAAATAGTCACAGTGTTCCGAAACCTAGTGTTAAGCACATTTTTATTTTTGTTGTCCTTGATCGGATTCTTGCACCGAGTTGGTCCGCTGTTAATTTAAACTGTCCATGAAACATTGAATAACTTTGAAGAAGAAACTTTGTTGTTGTTGTTGTTGAAACCTTCTCGGGTACACTCAAGGGTCCATTTGGCAATCGCTGTTGCGAGGGTGCGCTGTTTCGAGGTCTCCTGTATTTGGAACACTATTGCAATGACATTGAAGTCGAATGATCGCGTTCGTTGATTCCGTGTCGAAGAAATGGTACATCGGGTGTACGCTTAGTCAAGTATTATACGGATAATCTTGTTGACGTAGCACGGTGAACTGTTTGGTTTTGTCTATTTCTCCCTGTTGTTTTGTACTGTATTCTCGAGAAGACTAACTCTAATTAATACAACCACTTGTCGCCCGTCCGCTGGTCCGTACCGAAACCATAATACTTGACGAAGTCCTTTTAACAAATGAGAAAGAATTTTTTAGTTTTAACATTCATTCACATTTCATTTTCATTTGCTGCTTTACGTGTGCTCTTCCTAGGCTACTCTTGACAAATCGCATGCCTTTTCTTCCAATTCTTCACTGGTTCTGTTCGTATAGGCGAACGTTCAGTTCTTCTTTTTCTACATCTTTGCGTTTTTCAGTTTTCTTACATCGTTCTCTTCTGTTCCTTTTTTTTTCTTTCGTTTATTTTTCATTTTTCCTTTTCTTTTCTTTTCTTTTTGTTGATTTTCGATTAATTGCGTACGTTTCAATATTTATACATGAATACCCGATCACCTATATACCCTGATGACCACCCTATCATGTGAGCCGAACATATTTCGACAATTCATCTCCTCTCACGATCAAGCAAAAGAATTAACAAAACCGCTCTGCAAAGCACATCCATTCATCGATCACTCATCGATGCATCGATCACGCGATCATGCGCGCCCGGTTTTTTTTTGCGATCCGGCACGAACAGACAAATTCGAAACGAAAGTAAAAACTAGTATGCAATGTACATACACATCTATATTCCGGTTGCCTTTGTCAAAATACGTTCTGCGGCACACACACTTGCAGAATGGTATGTTGGTGTACATAAGAAACCACACACAGATAAACATCTTTTTATAGATTGATTTTTTCTTTCTGTTTCCGTAACGTTTTTTTGCTGAATAGCTGATTACGATATTCTCTGTTTTGAATGCTGCTTAGAGAACTTAGTCGTTTTGATCATGCCGGTCTCATAAGACGGTCTAATTAAGGAAACCACGGAGCCTATAGAATCCTTGCAGATTCGAACACGTCCGTCGTGGAAAAGAAAAAGAAAAAAAAAACTAAGAAAAATCACAATCGTGCACGAGTCTCCACGAACCGTCTCCGATAACGCGGAGCCGCGTTATCCTTGAACGATACGCGTGGAGCATTCGGAAAACGATCGGGGGAAAGAAAGCTGAATCAAAATCAAAGAACGCGTTTCGTTCGCTGGAGATCGTTCTCGCCCGAGGCACGATCGTCGAACGAAACGCTTTCGGAAAACGGCCATCGAGCTGGGTCTCGCACGAAAACGAAGAACCGAGAAATCAAACAACGCTTCTCTCATCCACATTGTTCTTGATTCATATTCGGATTGTCGAACGGTCCATGCGTTTTCCGTTTTTTTTTCTCTTCTTTTTTTTCTGTGATTAACACAACATCGAGAGTTGATGCGTTTAACGGTCCGAGTTTCGATTGCTTTACATTACTAACAGACGTGTATGACGTTCACGAGTGTCCCAATAGTCGAATTAAAGAGAACAATACATTTGGTTCCCTCCATTTGTTGAATGAACGAGAGAGGATGATTCATTCTGAATTACCGTTGATTCCGCGAAGATCTCCGAAGTGAGAGAGATTTTTAACGAAGAAGCGAAAGAGAGGGAGAGAGAGAGAGAAAGGGAGAGATATATATATATATATATATAGATGTAGATATGGATATACGAGGACAGTGGCGCGGTGGTCAATTGAGAAAAAGAACGTAGTAGATTAGGTCTGGTTCGATCCAGGGAACGTAGTAGTATGCCAGCATACCATTGCAGCAGCTCCTCCTCTGCGCCACGCAATCGCTGTTCACCTGCGATACGCAAAGTCCCGCGGCAAATGGCAGCGGTGAAAATGCGGACGCGCAATCGACGGCCTCCACTTCTCACAGTCCTCCGCTCACGCAGGGCCATTCTACGTCTACGATTCTGGACTGCAAAACTAACCCCGCCCAGTACGTTCTTATCCAGGGGTGGCAACTGCTAGCCCTCGCCGTCTCGCTATTCCTACCGAGGAACAATCGACTACTCTGGTACCTGAAGCTACACCTGCAGAGGAACGCCGACACCAAGTGAGTACCCTCGTCAAACCTCTTCGCTTCATCGGCAGTTGACAAGAATAAGAACCTCCGCAGCGTGGAGCGTTTAATACACACCTGTTGACCTTGACCGATCTTCATAATACACGTCCTCGTATTCGTCTTGGAACGCGCTATACGAATATAGAAACGCGTCATCCCACTTGAGGGGGTCGGCATGGTTTGAAATCCATATACGTATGCAAGACTCAAAATCTAGACAAACTACTAGATCATAACTAGATAAACTAGATTTTAAGGGCCAAAGTTAGTCACGTGGCAGCCCAATGAGCCCTTCCCCAGCGATAAATATTCTCGTATAAAGACGCAAACTATTTTTGTCGGTAACATGGTCACTCTACCTTATCGCGAATCTACGGAGTCTTGCATATACGTATGCAAGGGTCAGAATCTAGACAAACTACCGCTTCAATATTGCAATGAGCAGTTTAGAAGTGGTCAATTGTGCTTCCTAAAAGTCCAATCTACGTCTGTATGGAGCCCAAATTGCGAATTTCTACCTGATCGTGGAGTAATTTGTAATATTCGGCAGAAGATTCGAATTCTGAAGCAAGTACGACGTCACAAGATGGCTGCCGCTGAGAGATTCTCTTAATTTCGAGAGATTTAGTGTTCTTATCGAAAAAAGGCTCTATACAGACGTAGCAAAGACATGTACAAAGACGGTGGTATGCATTTTCAATTGATTACTTGCTTATTTGAGACGTAAAATGTCTAGAAAAAAGGCAGAGTGTAACATGGCGTGACAGTCAAGGCCACATGCCTGCCGGCCCCCTTAACGCTAATCCTACCAAGCACTAGAAGCGATTCAAATATTTTACCTTGTAAAATTACAAGGCTGTATTTGTTTCGATTTTGTGCTTGAATAGAGAAATTTATCGAATCATTTCCCGCGGAAGCAGCTTTATAATCTTAATAATTGTAAAATTAAAAAACGTGAGACCGGTCGATTGACCAGCTGTGGTAGGTTTAACGTTGAAGAGACAGACTCAGTTAGTCAAATGCTGTTTCAAGCAAATTTAGCGCAGTGTTTGGGCCACACTTTAGGAGCAGAAGATTTGCCCATTTGGTATCAAACCCTGCGTAGAGCATTTTGTATGAATTTGGAACTAAAATTTGTCGATAAATTCCTAGTCAAATTCGGAGACAGATGGATCGCAAATTGAGTGCAACGTTTGCAGGCAGAATTCCATGCTAAATTGGAGCCAAACCTTGGCTTCGTTCAGCTTTGTTACAGAGGGCAGGTCCGTCGCACTAAGAGCGGTCGTAACCTTGTTCTAATAGTAAATATCGGGAAAAATTGAAGTATATAAATATAAACACCACAATGTGCCTTGAAAGAGAAAGCGTCATAAAAAATGTGTTATAAAACATAAAGTATGGATATAAATGTGTTATATTCCGACTTTGCCCGATATTTACTTTCAAAGCAAGGTTAGGTTCCCTCTTAGTGCGACCAACCTGCCCTCTACGACGAAGCTGAACGAAGCCAAGGTTTGGCTTCAATTTGGCATGGAATTTTGGCTGCGGACTTTGCACTCAAATACCGAGCCTAATGCGGAAACATATGAATAGAAATTTCGAGACAAATTTTGGTACCATATTCAAAGCAAATTGTTTACTGGGGAGTTGACCTTCACATTTCTCCTCTTCTAGAAAGATTTAGAGTTTTATATCGAAATAAATAGTCCTCTAGCATTTTACATCAGACGCATTTTTCTTCCCGTCGTTATTGCCAAATTTGCTCTAAATGCTCCACCCTAGATAAAGCTACTGACAGTAACTCTAAACGAATGATAGTCATTCCATACATAATTTAACGCTTTTTCGTCAGAGGCAGATTAATGGGATTTTAACTGTTTTCTCTTTTTTTTTTTTATTCTATAGGACGGAATGCGGCAAGTACGCAGCGTACTGCGAAAGAGCGCTGGAAAGGACTCTGCAGAACGGTGGCAGGGAGGTGAAACCCTCCAGGATGGAGGTCCTGTCGATCCTGATGAAGAACCCTTACCATCACTCCCTGCCGCACTCGATACCCGTTCATTTTTTAAATGGAACCTACCAGGTCGTCGGCTTCGACGGCAGCACCACGATAGAGGAGTTCCTGAACACCTTGAACCAGGAGATCGGCTGTCGAGACGTTCACCAGTCTGGTTTCACATTGTTCAGCGACGACCCGATCGAGAAGGACCTGGAGCACTTTATCGATCTTCAGGCGAAGGTATTCGATGAAAGATTCACAATTGCAATGCGGAGTTCATGCGTTCGTTCATGACAAAAATATATAGATCAAATGCAGAACGGTAAAAATATTTGACGAATTTCGAAATGTTATTGCATTATTTTTAACCGATTGAAATGATTAAAAAGGGAAAGTGTGCTTGCAGTGTTTTTTTTTTGTCTGATAATATGTACAGACCATTTTCATTTTCCATTAAAATCCGCAGATGTTAGACGTTAATTTGTTGTCTGCTTGAGATGTTAATTGATTGTCTGTGTTGCAGCTCTGCGATATAATCTCGAAATGGGAGACTGCTTTAAGGGAGAAGGGTTTAGGGAAATTCGAGAACACCAGGCTAGTGCAGTTGACCTACAAGTCAAGGTGTTACTGGCGTCAGGCGGCTAAGATGGAGACCGACAGGGAGAGGCTTCTTCTGTGCTACCAGGTGAACCAGCAGGTGGTGCAGGGCAAGTTTCCGGTGAACCGGGAGCTCGCTTTCGAGCTAGCTTCCCTGATGGCTCAGGTATTTTTTCACCGTGCTTAAAACAGGTTCGAGGTCGTTGGAAAGAGACAATATCTCATCTACAAAATTTTCCAGATCGATTTTGGCGAGTACAACAACGACAAGGCTCGAGGGAGCGGTCCTGGAAGCAATCCTCATCATTTGGTTCTCCAGGCTCTGGACAAATTCTACCCTGTTCGATACCGGACAAACATCACTGCCGATCAGTTGAGGCAAGTATATAATCAAGAGAAGAAGTTGTCGGTGCTGCTAGTGTATGGATTTTTCAATGGGAGCTGACGTTATCTTGCAGGGAACTACAAGAGAGACTGCAAGAGAAGTGGATCGGCTTGAAAGGTCGTAGCGTATTAGACTGTGTTCGTATATATTTGACTTGCACCAGAAAGTGGCCTTTCTTTGGAGCTACACTTTATCAAGCAAAGGTAAGCGAAAAAGAGAGCCTCAATTGTCCACAAACTATCTCCTAAAATCTAAAAATTGTTATTTGTTTCCGCAGCTGAAGCAAGCCGAACCGATAACCGTGTGGATAGCTGTTTCCGAAGACAGTGTAACGTTGCTCGAATTGCAAACGATGGCGGTCATGTGCCGCTACAATTACGCTAACATAGTTACGTTCGGCGGCTGCTTAGATGACTTCATGCTTGTCGCCTGCCCCGACGAAGGGGCTGCTGAACAGAAGCTGTTATTCGCCCTTTCGAAGCCTAAGGTACATTAATCTGTGCTCCCTTTCGGACCGTTAACCCCTTGCACGATAGCATCGAGACGCCGAATCATAAAGATCTAATTCCTCTTCGTATTTCCACAGATTTTGGAAATAACGTTGTTGATCGCCGACTATATGAACGCTTTGGGACACGCTTTGCCCGGAACGCCGCAAATGAACACGCTGACCCGCAACGGGTCTCACAGATCGATCAAGTCTACTCTCAGACCTACCACTGGTTTGTAAAAATACACCTGGCCCGACCTCTCCTACAATTATTTCTATTTGTTAATGAAGTAATACTTGAATCAGGTTCGAGCTGTCTTCCAACGCAACCGGATATATTAAAGTCAACGCCAGATCACCAAAGACCTTAAGAAGACTGGTAATCCGATTCGGTAGAAGAAGCAGAAGGGAACAGGCAGTCGGTTCGTGAAAGTCTGATCCTGCCAAGGCACTAACTTTACACTCGAAGGGTACTACATTCTGTATTATAAGAAGTGTCCTCGCGAAAGGAACGCCGCGAGTAAAGGGAACCGGACGACGCGCGACAGCGTGCGCTGTAGTTAATTTTAGTTTGCGTTTTATTTTTTTGTGTAAATTAGAAAACGATGCTTACGAACGACGTACATACTTGTAAATATCCGACAGCATGCGAGGACAGACACAGATACCACGTGCACACGAATACACGGTCACGTAGACAAGACACGGAGACATTGTGTGGTCCACATTATCGCCAATGTGGGTGACTGAAAAAATCAATTGAGAAACGATTCGCAAACACTGCCTAAAAAGTAACGTTAGTATGTCTAAAGTTACATCGAAATAGTTTCGTTTCGGGGTGGGGGTGGGGGGAAGCTGAGGCGTCGCGCTGAGACTTTTTGCTACCGTATTTATATACCAAATTCGAGGAACGTGTTTAGCGTTAGATGAAACCTACGTAACAAAAAAAAAAAATAAGAAAAGCGGTGTATCGTGTATTATGTATATAATTAATCGGAGTTAACTGAATGTTTAGAAGTCTAGCGAGCGATGCAGCGACGTATCTTTGTTTTGTTTTTTCTACGCAAGAACACATCGAAAGGAGGATTCCTGATTCTTGCCAAATCGACTGCAACACAAACAAGAACGCACGCGATCGTTGTCAACTGGGTAGATGAGTGTGCAACGTTTCTGATTTATTTTTTTCTTTCTTTTCTTTTCGTTTCTTTCGAACGCAAGACATGTTTTAGACGCAGCAACACCTGTACCTACTGTCGATGTTAAGACTCTACGTTTCGTTTATGAGTTGTATGATACGCGATATAGTCGTTTCGTTTAGCAAGTCTCGTAACGTTCTACGACTTTTTGAGTATTTTGTAATCTGAATCGTTGAAACGACCGGTATTTTGGGACAGTAAGTACAGACAGTATTGAAACCGGTAAATCTCGTTTGAAGCTCAATCGTGTATGGGTGGAACAGTTTCTATATGGAATAACGACGAACGAACGAACGAACGAACGGAAGTTACATTTTAATTGTCATGTTATTTTGATAACAACTAGTCTCTCATATTTTCTATTTATTTAACGTCTAAGGGAATAAGTTCGTTTTAGATAAGGACACGACCAAATAGATGTAAAAAAAAAATGGGAACGCGATTTTTTCTTTGACGATTAGTATATCGTTCCTGCGTAATTGTATGTGCAACAACAACCAACAACAACAACAACAACAACAATTTTGTACTAATCGAACACGGTGTGATCCCGTCGATACTATAGAAGTTTTGTACGCGCTTGACGTGTCCTACGTAACTAGCAAATGTCTTCCTTCTCTTTAGTAACCAGAAATAAAATAAAGCAAAGTTGAATGTAGGGCTTTCGTGCAATATGGTACAAGACTTCTATATAATTTTTGTAATTCCTGGGATAGGCTGAGTATGATTGTGCCTCTCTGAGCAGAATAGACAAAGTAAATTTTATGCACGGCTTCGTTTAGCGCATTGAAGAATTTATATAAAAATGAAGATGATGATGGCGAAGAAGAAGAAGAGTTAATGAGAAATGAAAATGAAACGATCGAACCTCAGATTACTGGGAGCAGTACAAAGATATGCAAGAACGACATTTTGTCTTTAATTTTTATAATACGCGATTATAAGAAAGAAAAAAAAAATAATGCTACTATTCAGGCGCGTAGCGCCGTTGTATTATGATGCAGTAAAGTCACTGATTCTGTAAATATCACGTTAGGCTTAAGTATCCTAAGTATAGTAGAACGAGGGAAGAGAAAGGAATCGGGCAGCCGATAAAAAAATTCAAACAATCGTCATAGAAATTTCCTACGATCGTATTCGTCAAGCTGTCCGCGGTAATTCTACTGAGCCTACCACCTTACATTTCTATTTATTATTTATTCGCATAAAAAACGACGCATAAAGGGCACGAGCGGTGTATAGCAGAAAGCATTGTACTATTGTACAGAAACAAGAAATAAACTGCTCGGATCTGTATTTTAAGAGATTATTTATTCACTTTTTAGGCAGTAAAAGTCTCATCACAATAATCATTTCGTATGTTACATCGAAGTGCGTTATTTATTTTCCGTCGATCCCACAAATAAATATTTATATATATAATCAGTCTACTTCTTTCGGCGTCACCGGATGGGTCAACGGTATCACCGATTTTTTGTTCACATCTCTAGAAAGTGCTTTTCTCATGTCTGGAAGGAGTACCGAAAATGTTAAGTTCCTAAGTAGAAAATATATTCTGCAGAAAAATAATGGTACGATTCTATACCGAAAGCGTCCTCATCAGGATCCCCATTATAATATTCTAAAATAGTCCTATACACGATATATCCTAATTGTTTATACATTTTGATTGCCACCTTGTTACTGACTCTGACAAAAAGATCCACAAAATAGGCTTGTTTCCTGAAACAAAATACATATACATATTTATATATTCAACAATGGTTCCCAAGATTACGGAGTGTTCGCGATTCACTCACTTTTCCGAAATATCTTCCAGCGATTTAATTAGCATCGCAGCCAGGCCTAATCTTCTATAACTAGAAGAGACCGTGAGAGCAGTTATGTGGCCATGCCATTCCTCCCTGTACCCCTCTGCCTTTCCCATAACTTTGGCAGTATTCAAAGAAAGCAAACGGCTAAGTTTCAGTCGTGCTCATTCATGAATTTTTCAAGTAAATGGACTAGAACTTACTGTAACCCATAATTTCTCCACTCGGTGATTCTGCCACTTGAAAATACTCGGGCCAATGGGCCAAATAATGTGTATAAAAAGAGAGTCCATACTACGACACTGATGTAAGGAAACCTCCAAGTAAGTGATATTTTACTTATGACACGTTAAACAATTGTCTAAAAGTAGAGGCGAAATTAGTTAAAGGATACTGTCTCCGTAAGTGGATCTAAGTTTCTGAAAAGGAAGAGTATTTATTATTCGAAGCGTGTTTATATTGTTGCAATTACTCCTAGGTTATGAAAAGCTATTGCTATCTTTCTACAGACAGTTGTATACTTACACAGTGTTGAACTTGAACAAGTCGTTACACGTAAAAGGCCTAAGAGTCGTCATCTTTTAAAACTCTAAACTGATTTAAAGGGAAACGATGTAACAAACGTAAATATCGGAACAATTTAACAAACACGAGTTCTATACAATCCCCAGAGGATGCGACACAACACAGCAGATAGGAACACGCTGGTTAGACGCAATTAATTCGTGCCGCATTCGCCATAAAATGCCATGTTAAGTTCAGCAAGAATCAACCGTTCCGTACAGCGCCATCCCACGTACTGGCAAAAAATACGAATTAGTAGCCAAACGTTACTGGCAGACGATTATTTCGAGTAATTGTTACAATTTCAACAATTCAATATTAAATAGAGCATTATCAATTAGTTAATCGTGATTTAAAGTGCCAAATAATTAAAAGAAACTTGAACACTTTAGTGGTTACTCGGAATAACACATGTCGGGAACTGGCGTAATCGGAATAAACGGTATAAAAAGTATAGGCACAGGCGAGGTACAGGAGTAGACCAATCACCCAACGTATTTTCAATCCTCTCTGATATTTTTTATCTTCCTGGAACAGAACCGTGTCGTCTTTTAGCATGGCACAGAACCGTGTCGTTTTTCCTGGAACAGAACCGTGCCTCGTCTTTCCTGGAACAGAACCGTGTCGTCTTTTAGCATGGCACAGAACCGTGTTGTCTTTCCTGGAACAGAACCGTGTCTCGTCTTTCCTGGAACAGAACCGTGTCGTCTTTTAGCATGGCACAGAACCGTGTCGTTTTTCCTGGAACAGAACCGTGTCATCTTTCCTGGATCAAAACCGGGCCTGGATCAAAATCTTGCCATCTAATTATTTAGCAAAAATAAATTATAGAAACCGAGATACAGAATGACTTTTAAGCCATGAATATTCGCTAATAAATTGTACGCAATTCACTGTTGAATTTATTATTTCTGGCTGTTTAATGTTTATAACAATCCCTTTCGACAATGATGTCGCTCCCTTGACCATCTTGCCATATAATTATTTAAATTTATTATTTTTGGCTGTTTAATGTTGTTCGAAATCATTGCAGGCATTACCGGTAACTCCGGTAACGCAAAAACCATTTCGGGCCACCACAGTTCTTATGTGGATTACCAGGCAAAAAGTTTATGGCATCGATATAAGAAATGCCTCGGTGCGACCGTGTCCCGCGGTGACAATAGCTCAGCCGGTCGAGCTCAAGGTCGGCCCCGGGTGAATGAACGCAGATGTAAACCTTCTGTTTACGTCTGGTATCATACTTGTCGCAAAATATTAAATCCGCTACCCGTCGTCCTTGACTCGCTAAATCTACCGTCTTATCATATCGCTACTTGTATAAACCTCACCTCCTGTTATAATATATTATTTAATATGATACAGTCCACGCTTACTCCCTGTCCTTCCCTATCGCAACTTCCGTACCTTCTTCCGTCGCTATAGTTCCAAACAAATGTTTATAACAACTCCTTTCGGCAATGATGTCGACAAGCACTCTCTTGATCATCTTGTCACCTAATTTTTTAGTAAAGATAGATGATAGAACTCAAGGTACAGAATAACTTTTGAACCATGAATCTACACTGATAAATTTATCGTCTCTGTTTGTTTAACGATTGTAAGAATTCCTCTTAGCAATGGTGCTGTCGAATATCCTCTTGGCTATCTTACCACCTAATCTTTTTAATAAAAATGGCTAATAGTACTCGAGATACAGAGTAACTTTTAAAGCGTATCTTGAGTATGCTTAAAGCATGTCAAAGTAACTTTTACGAATTAAATTAGTAAATGTTTCATTTATTATTAATCTCTCTAGTATTTTAAATGTCTTTTATCAGTAGATTGAATGCTATAAGAATTACTTTCTATAATTATAGTTATAAATTTCTACGAGATATTTGATGATAATAAAATAAATTTCAAGTGTCAGGTAGATTGATAAAGGATTCAATTAAATAGTAATTAAAAATCAAGCTCTCAGTGATTATTAGTTCACAATCTTTATTCAATTAAAGTGATCGCACCAAAGTGACAAAAACTTTATCGTAATGGCGTTATTTTCTCTTCTTTTATTTTCACATAAATTGGCGTGCAGAATATATAACTTTAAATACCATTAATCTTTAAAGTCCAATAAATAATTGCGTAAAACTTGAACTAGGTGATATTATGTATCTAAATAATAATAAACTAAAAAGTCAGGTTGCTCCAAGACAGCTGCCGGAATTCCATAAAAACGTCTAGTCAGCAATCTTGAGTGATAACTATTACTACGCATATAATTGCAATAGTGGGTGGAGCCATTGCATTCGATCTACAACTGTAAAAATTTCGTTCGACCTAATCTATTAACAAACAAGGCTTAACAATAGGTTTGTTAAAAATGGTCACCGGGCGAGCTCTGCATTTTGTGTTCAAAATTCCGAATCGGAAATTGACGTCTTTTATCGTGAAATTCTTGGGACGAAGGTTAGTCGGCATATAGAATATGGTTGCAATCGGCATATACAGTAATGAAGAATATTTTTACAGGTTTTTATGATTACACGGAACGATATTTTCACGAGGTCATCAACGGTGACCCCGTGTTCTGAAAATATACACATTATGACTTCAGAGAAAACTGTGACGATAACATTATTCTTAGTTGTGCAATTGTAGATTGATAATTTATAGTGCATGTGCGCGTATCCTGATACGCGCATTCCGGTTTCAACAGTTTGACGAACGCGACAGTACTACGACCAGTAACTATGAGATTCCAAACATTTTTATTTTTACTTCTCATCCTCTCTGTCATTGGTAAGTACAAACAGTGTCGTTTTTATAACGTAGCAATGCGTCTATTTAATTGAATAAAAATTTTACAATTGTTTTATCTGTCAACAATGACGATTATTATTTTCTGTAGACACTATTGCTGCACGGAGATTCAGTTTTTCTCGAGGTTCTAGTTCTCGTGGTTCTAGTTCTCGTGGTTCTTCTAGTTCTCGTGGGTCTTCTAGTTCTCGTACTTCCGGTTCTAGTGGCTCCAATTCTCACGGCTCCAGTGGTTCAAAAGGTAGTAGATCCCATAGTACCAAGAGTTCTCAAGGTTACTCTGAGATCGTCGACAACTCATTTCACCGAGACTGTTTTCATCGACACGATTTGACCGACATTAACTTTCGTGGACAGCATGTTTTCATCGACATGGTCCGATAGCCATGTCACATAGTCAGCATAGTCATCGACAGTGGCAGTCTGACATATATCTTCATTACAAATTCTCAAGTATAATAACAAATTTTTTAGCTATCAGTTCGCGGAAACGAATAAACTCAAACCCGTTGGTAAATACGGACAGTCGATGAAAACATTTGTTGACGATTTGACCGTGTCGATGAAAACATAGTGTCGGTCAAACCGTGTAGATGAAAATATTTGTCGGCAATCCGACCGTGTCGATGAAAACATACTGTCCACGAAAGTTAATGTCGGACAAATCGTGTCGATGATCTCAGGGTAAACCGAGTTCTCATGGCTTCAATATTTCTTGCAATAATGATCTTGATTCTTTAATCCATAATAATCCCTTTTTCAAGTATCCACACCGGTACATAAAACACCTACTAGCTCTGGGTCACTCACGAGCAAACCGTCTACGTCTCAATCGTCATCAGGTATTTTATACTATTGTGTAGTTATTACGTAATCTGTTAAAGATCTTAACCGTTCTTCCCAATCTTAGGCGATCGTACCCATCATCCGCAAAAGACAAACTCTAATACAGATTTCTTGAAAGCTGAAGGTGGCGGAGCTACGCGACCAGGTAAAATCTATGCGTTTGAAATAGAGAATTCAATGCCGAAATCATAAGCCTGAGTGTCTTCCAATTTTCTAGCAGGAAAACCAGATAGTAAACCAGGGACTGTAACAGAATCAAAACAAGGGACTGGATCAGGATCAAAGCAAAGTACGTCAATTTATACACCGTCTGCGCCACCAGAGCCACACCATGACCAAGGTATACTCGACACTGTCGAGTCGACAGGCATTGCATATTGATAAAACAAAATATTATGAAATACTGTAACAGATATACTTACGTCGTAGGTAGCAATACACGTCCCGGTCCATGGAGCAATCCTTCCTTACGCACCAACCAACAGAAAGCTCCAAGCGGAACGCCTCCTCCCATTGGATTCAAAGACCACGTGTATCCATCTGCAGTTCCTCCGGTTCATCAGCCAAATTCGGTGCCTATGGGAAATCCGTACCCAGTGCATCCTCCCGAGAACATCCACGGTGCGCCCGGACCAACTACCTATCCGCAACAACCGCAAATGATCGGGCAACCCGCGATGCAACCGTTTGTACCCGGTCAAACCATGTTGATAATGCAGCAGGATTCTAGTCCTGGTGTAGGGCAAATCATGAAAGAGGCGTTTATCCATTCAGCGGTTAACGCGGTAGTGCACAGTGCGATACATCGTCATACTCACACTGTTGAAAGCGGACCAGCCAGCAGTCCAACGTCCACAACTCACATCACGTACAACAATCACTATTATAATAATCCACAAGAAACCAATTCTGGTAATAATCCGTCGACCGCTCAAGGAGGCTCTACTCCAATAAATGGAAATACTAATAATGGCGGCGGTGCTACTGTTAATGGCGGTGTTCCTACTGGAACTAGTACAGGACATCATCATTATCATCACGATCATCGTCACTCAGCGCAATCCAATCAGACGGCAACGAACAAAACTAACTCAGCCGCTGTCCCTGGGGACAATTCTTTTAACAAGATTTCTGACAACGACATCTTCAAAATAACGGAAGAGCTGTTCGCCATGTCGCTTGACATATCCAAATACATCCAAATGGATTTGCAGATACGTTCGACGTCGCCGAACGCGACCGACGAAGCTAGAAATCCGTAAGTGAAAATAATAATTATTTAAACTGCGGATCTGTGTGCATTCATAGGAAAAATAGATCGTTGTTATTCCATACGATGGGAAGATTAAATTAATATTAATACATCTTCTGCAACTTAACAAACCCACAGTATAGAGAAATAAATTCTAACTTGGTTCCTACGGCTTGCAACGAATGCTAATAATTTTTATTTTGCACGAAGATCCGCAGTTCGATAATTACTTGAATTATTTGAATTTGATTTTACAGATTGTTCAAGATAGATCCGATTCTGTTGAAGTACCCTTCGATTTACATAACGCATACTTTGTACGATAAGTACGGGCACAATTTTCGGTATATGGTGGATCGCACGCAGGAGATGCGAGAGCATGAGAACCTTTTAATAGACACTTATCTGAATACGAACGTGATGGCGACGGCTATGAAGTGGCTGGGTGATCGAGGGTTCATCGATCCCGATGATTTCGAAAAGAAGGATGTGCTTCGACGCATATGGTTCACGATCTTCGGCGGAAGCACATGCGGATTCGAACGCATCTTCGAGTCAGAGAATTATGACGTAGAAATAATAGGCGTACAAGATTGGCTGTACTTTGCGAACAAAGAGTCCTCGAGACGTATCGATTACATGAGCTACGTGGATCAACTGAAACTTGGAAATGTAAGCGACCGAGTAGACAATATCATTAAATGGAATATAGAAATTATCACTGATTTTATACGTTATTGTAATTTATCTTTCCAGACTGCCTCTCTGGTGAAACTGAACTTTGCAATGGACGGAATCGTGAGACCAAACGCGACAATATTCGTGGGCACCATGCCCGAACTGGAAATGGCCTTGTACACTATATGCTTCTACGCGAGATCGAACGATATATGCCCGATTTCGTTCGGTGGAACAAGATTCAACATTTACACCCACTCGTTCATGTATTTCGGAAACTTGGTGCTGGATTTTGGCCGACCGTTGCTCTAAGATAGAACTGGTGTTGTATTCGTGAAACTCGTAAAATATGTTGTATTTAAAATTAATTTGTTATGGGTGACAATGAAAGTTAGACAAGAACTTTTCAACATTAAATTTATATAGTGTAGACCTAAGGCATTTTATGTAAATATAAATCACAATCTACCGGCAAATTAAGTGGAAGTTTTATTGAGGCATTCGAAATTGCTTCACTATGCTCGGGTGTAGTAGATATGTTCTGTAAATACATAAAATTGACAGATTAAATGTAACAGCAACAGTTACAGTTCAATATTTCCTGCTAGCGTGCAGCTTCAATGATTTAAAATTCAATTTGCTCTGAACAGTGTTCCTTCTCGAGAAATTTTATAATTGGTTATCTCCATTTCTCGAGAAATTACAGTATTTCTCGAGAAATTTAAATCGAGGAAAATTCTTATGAATCTCATTTATTTTATAACAAATAATTTAATGAAATCACTAAAAGTGAATTTATAAGACACGGTTTATCGCTCAAAGGATTTAG
>CM052146.1:17537608-17566780 GCA_028454255.1 Halictus ligatus
TCGATTTTGTTTCTCTCTTTGAAAGAATCAGAGCCTTCTGCCTGATTCGCCTTTGATCCCTCGTGGATCGGAGACTTCTTCTCCGACTCGCACCTTTTTCTCCGCAATAATTACTCGACATACGCTAAATGGTAAAGTGACCTTTTCCGTCTGTGGAAAAGTAATCTTTCCCATTTAGCGATCTGCGAAGTTTAGTTTGTAATATTGTAAATCGTCATTGTAAGAAAGGGAGTCAGAAGGAAGCGTAATGAATTCCTTCTGGCTTCCTTTCGGGTCTCTTGTGCAGCAACCTCCTCGTGGTGGGACCCGGGCAATCGATATTATTCTCTATTTCTAAGAACTTCTAGTAATCTTACAAATAGAGAATAATATCGAGCTAATAGCTGCTTATTTATAATTTGCGACAACATTGTAAAATAGAATTAAGACGTACTAATAATAAAAACTTGTGTATTTACTTGAATTGTGTCTGAATTTATTTTAAACTTGTTTGGGGTGGGCCAAGGTGGGCCTTCAATGCTTTCCTTGTTTTCCCCTGGCCCACCTTCAGCTTCTTGGTAAGCTTCTTTGAATTACTAACCGAAAAGCACAGTTTTTGTTTCGGATTAACATGTCATTCAATAAACATCGTCACCTTTTTTCCTGGATTTCTAACTGAAATTAGCTTCTGAACTTCCCAAAAGTTCCTTTTCTTAAAATTGATATTTTTGCCTAAAATTGGTATTCCTTCGATCGGAGGTCCTTCCATTTATTACAGTTATATAATCTAAGCTTCTCGTGGATCTAGTTGCAACATTTATCGTTCGTCAACGTAGAGGGCGTAAGAAATCTAGTTTTTGTTAACAGTGTCGGTATTTCAGATCGTGAGACACGAAACACTATATTGTGATTAGTCTACTCCTATACCTCGTTTGTGCTTTCATGTCGTGCGACACGAAACAGCATGAGATGACTGATGTACTCCTACATCTCGTCTGTGATATTAGTTCTACCATATTAGTTTCGACCGATAAGGTAGGATGTGACACAGAAATGGTAAGGGGGTCTCTGTTAAAATACACTGAATGTTACATAGATCTACGTCTAGTCTTGTATATTGTTTGTGATCCAGGTATGAAATGATATAACTATTAAAATCTATTTTTCAAATTAACTTGTACCAGCTAACACTTATACAGAAAATAGTGAATATTTATGAATTAAAAACTATTATTTACCAATTAATAATTGCAGTTTGAATGTAAAGCATAACCTCTTGTATTATAACCTTTATAACCTCAATCTTTTCTTTCTGTGTAGGATAAGCGACAGATTAACTACGTACTTGTAAATGTATAAACATGGCTAATAAGTATGTGGATCTCGCAAAAGTGGGTACTTCCTATGCTAGACATATGAATCGCCTAAGCAATAAAATTTTCGGTGAAGTAACTAGAGACACCAATTCTAAATCTATGAAGGTTGTAAAATTGTTCAGTGAAAAGCCTATCCAAAAACGTCCAGAAATTGTTGACTATTACCCACGACATCAGGAAATTGATTTATTAATGAAGCAACTTAGGCTTTACGGTCTATATCGAGATGAGCATCAAGATTTCGTAGAAGAGTATGAACGTATGAGAGAATTACGTGGTAAAAAGAAATGGGTTCCTCCAAAACATAGGAAATAATATGTCTTACACTGCTTCATGTATTTCGTGTAATATATAATATGTATACAATGCATAATGTATTCCGTCTAAATAAAACCAAAAATAAACCAAAATATAGATTAAAAAATAAATATTCTTACATATAGCAATGTTGGAGCAAGATGTTACTACATTTTCAATATTAAATGGTACTAAAAATTCAAAACTATTGAATTCTGTTGGATGATTGTTAGGTTCAATTGTGATTGCATTAAATTTTCTACTGCACAATAAAGATTTGTTTAGATTTGTCAATTCATCTTTTTGTTTGCTTTCTGTAATTTGATCTTGAAAACTTCTACCTTTATTAATTTCTTCATATTTGTAAATATTGTTATTTGATTCTTTTAATATATTTGTATTATTTGCATGGTGATGATTGAATTTATTCCAAAACTGTATCATGTTTATGCTCTCTGTTGACATTTCTTGATACACACTTGCTACTACAGATAAATTCTGTAAGTGTATCTTTGTATTCTCTGAGGTATAATTTGTTTCCACATGAGTTTTGTTCTTCCATGAAATAATAGATTTGTTACTTTTAAAGTTATTCAATTTACCACTATTATCCTGTAAATTTTCTGTTTTATTATCAACCAGTAAATCATATATCCACACCCTTAAATAAGAAACTTGATGAGTTTTTGTGAAATAAAAGAATTTCCTAAGATAAATATGGATTCATTTCTAAGACTATAACTATTACAAAGTAATACCTGAATATGCCAAGGTTAAGGTACGTTGGTAGGTCTCCACACTCTAAAGAAAAGTTTGACCATGATGCAATTCCCAGTATAGCTATTTCACGGTACTGATTTTCACATACAACTGGAGAACCAGGGTTACCGGCGCAAGCTTTCATTCCATCTTTAAATTCAACCATTGTACAAAACACGTTCGTGTGATTCGTATAATTTGTATTTACTTTTATCATGTACGTGCATAATTTCCATGAATTAAGTATTACTTCATTATATTGTATTGGTTTAGCAAATACTCTTGAAGAAGGTGAAAGATAACTTTGCCATCCAAATATGAAACACGACGTATAATCATTATCAGAATCAATAGCTTTGATATTAGGTAAAGTAATTCTACTATCACACACATCAAACGGTTCAATAAGTTTCAAGAGGGCTATGTTGTGATCGTGATCAGGCGAAATAGAATAGGCATCATAATCAGGATATATATAAGTAGCTTTTATGGATACCCATTGTTTAGAGCCAGTTCCGTTTAATCCAGCAGCAAACAAACTAATAGACTGTATTGTAAATAAAACGCATTTATATTAAATTTTCAAGAATATTAGGAGTAGAGAACATCATACATGTCTTTTGTTTTGTACACATTGTGCAGCGGTTAAAACCCAATCTGATGAAAGGAGTACTCCACCACATGGCGATACTGTTTGAAATTGTAACAACCAAGGAAACTGACCTTCATGTGCCCTCTTTCCTCTAAGCAATATAGTTTGATATTCATTGAAATTTATCACCAACAAAAAGAGCAAAATCTTCACTGACATATTTAGTTTACTGAAATAATATTCACGATTTTAATATTATTTGACTATCTTCAAGTTGTTTTCACTATGACAGACAATATCACAAGATTGTAATTTTTATTATATGTAAAATTATTTAATAAAAATATAGTTCAAAGTACATAAATGGCAAACAATTGGAAGAATTTTTTACTATTTACAGACTAGATGCAAATATACAGTTAAAAATTATTGCGGAGGTATATGTATAATGAAGTAGCCATTATAATTACAAAAAAATGCATAAAAATTTGTCAATGATTTATAATTCAGTCTGGATCGTCTTTTCTTTTTCTTTACTGTTCTCGTCTTTGGTTCCCTTTTTCTGTTTCTTCTTCTTTTCCTTTTTATTCTCAGCAGTGTCACCTTTTTCTTTCAGACAAGAACCATCTCCATTCTTTAATGCTCTTTCTATGCACAAATATCTAAAAACATAAACGTTATACAGTTTACTTAAATCTAAGTAATTAAAACTTCAGGAAACGTTGCTAATACCTAATCAAAGGAATTTGTCCCTGATGTTTATGGTACCACTCCTCTATGTCGGATTCATGATTTTCTAATAAGTCTTCACATTGTGTTTTTAATGTCGTAATTTCTACAGATGGTTTATCCCATAGTTCGTATGGGATTCCTAATTCAACTTTAACACCTTTGTCTCTGTAAATATGAAATAATTCTAATGACTTTCAGAAACGTAAGAAATAAATTCAATGAAGTCCCCTATCTTCGAATCGTTATGCATACAAACTGTTCACGCTGCGGTCTGGGTGAGAGAACATGTAATTATAGGGGATCTTCTGTACTTTTGACAAAAAATATCTTACACAAGATCATGAAGCGTTTTAAATGTTTGACTCATCCCTTTAGCGAATCTGGTACTGTCAGAACGTTCTTTATGAATGTTATAATCCAGTATTCGTTCGCAAAGGCCCTCCATACTTTCTACTAAACGTAATTCTCTGCAATTGAAAATTCGTATTGTATATCGTCATGTATAAATTATTATAATTTATAGATTCCAAATAGTGTGTACTTACGATTTTTTGTACTCTTTCTTCTTCTTAGGCGAAACGTCATCGACGGAGTAGCCAATTTCAAGTACATCGTGCGTTTTTCCAGTTTCGTCAAGTCTGGCCTCCAATTCTGTGGCAACGACTTTGCAAACTATAAAGTAAAACGATAGGACTCACTACTGTGCCAGATATAAGGTTATACGATTGTTTTTACGCGTTGTATGACATGAATGAAGTTACCTTCACATTTATTTGCATATTTAACACCTTGCTCTTCTTCTGGACCAGCGATTGCAAAGTGTGCAAGTAACAGACAAGTTAAAAAAGTTCGTATCAACAACCACATCGCTGAACAGGTATTCTAATAATTACTCTACGGAACTATTTAATTATTATACCCTGTTATACGAGACACATAAACAACAGAAGAAGCAATTAATTAATTTTTATGCTTTTGTTATTAAGTATTACAGTGTACAAACCGTAAATTAATTTTTTGTAATACCGTATAAACAAATGTGATTTGTACGGACCTTGTGGCTTTATTCTATTCGATAATATTGGCGGTACGTTCAAAATATCCAATAAGAACGAAGAAACGAATTTGTAACGCATTGATTTGAAAATTGGCATTATCTCAACTCAAATTTCTACAAAACGAAGCAATAATGAAGCCTATGTTACTTATATCTGATAATATTTTTATACCGGTACACGTAAAACATTATTAAGTATAATATTCAAAGTTAGTAAACATTAAACTAATATTGAATAAATGATTGACGTACGAAAGTGTTATTTTCAAGCGAGTTAACTACGTGGACGAAAAATATATGTTACAAAAAATATTTAAAAAGTTGTAGTGTCTATAGAAAGTGTATATGTGCGAAAACTCCTCCCGTTTTTTTTTAAATTATAACCTGTATTTTTAATTCTAAATAAAAGATAATTAATAAGCTGAGTTGTATCACAACAGATTTACTTTCGCGTAAGGCGTAAGGAATGAATGACAGTAAAGTATTATAGCCAGTTTTTTTTCTTCTACATTTCATCTAAACGTTTTACAAGTAATATAAAATATTATAAGCTGCTTTTTTCAAAGTCGTTAGAATGTCAACACGTATTTTGTAAAATATGTAATGATTATTTCGGAAAGGAATAAAAGCATGAATTCCAACTATTTTAATAAAACCAAAATTTTTAATTACCATCATAATCGTTTTCATTTTATTAGTAGTCAAAACGGATTATTATTTATACTTGAAACTGATGTATGGTTATTCCGAAATTATGATTTCTAAAGAATCGTTTTATTTAAAAAAAAAAATACTTGTAGAATCCTTTCCAATTACATTTAATTGACCTTCTGATAAATGATATCTTTTATTTTAAAAACTGAATGTACTTATTTACCTTCAATTTGTTGGACCTTTAAAAATATTTAAACAAGTGTTAATCTAATATGTCAAATCAAATAAAAGTATAATTTAAAAATTTTAATATAAATCAGTTTAGAAGACAAAATAATAAATGTTTTTATAAACTTGATCGTTTTTCTCCCTTAACAGGAATACCGAAAATGAAATAAATTTTACTACTGACGTAACAAAGTAACATAAAAAATACTTTGTTGCTATCCTCAATAATTTTTAGGAAAAACAGCTTATAAAATTTTACATGAATTACCCTGTATAACGTCTTTGACATACATAATCATATGATTAGTTTTAAAGTTCACATTCTAATTATGGAAAATGTCTCATTCACAAGATTTCGATTTTATAACAAAACACTTAAAAATAAAACGAAAAAGGAAAGTATATTTTATGTTTAATAACTTGTGTGTTTGTAGAATAAAATAGTTTTCAAATGCGTTATAAATACTCAGATAAGAATTAATTGCAAATCATTCGAATTAATTCTTTTTATATAAATAGTAAATTAATTATTACAATTTGAACATTCTATGACAATAAGATCATCGCTCTCGTGTTTCAAAGAAACATTATAGATATGAGAAATGCAACAATTTGTTATTTCATTGTATATATAATAATTCTAAAAGTAAAGTAAAAAGTAAACAAAACTGCGAAAATTTTAATATGAATAATGATGTCTACGCATGATAATGAAATATAGAAATGGAAAAAGTTGGAACTTTAATTTGCTACACAAGATGGATTGTAATTCATGGTATGATTGGAAAATTTTGTTCAAACATATCCTTATCTAGTATTATTTTAGTTTGCTTTTTAAACATACCAATTAGTAAACAATATTTCTATTTAATGAATTGTATTTTATTGTCTTTGTACAATAAATTATTTTAAAAATAAATGTGCTAGATTCGCTTAAATTTGTTAATATTAAATTACTTGATTACTGCACCAAAAATTGTTTTCTATCTTGTGTATACAAACCGTACCATAAATTATTCTTTATCTTGTGCATACAAATCGTTCATTTTGATTGTCCGCTCTATAATTGCGTAATTCGTTATAAAGTAAAAAATTTGTGCTAATAAATATGCTATCGAATAAAGTTGAAGACGATTGGTTTATTGGATTGAATATAATAAACTTTTCTGTTAATGGAGAGCATGATTACAACCAAATGAAAAGTAATAATATAAACGCTACACCTTCTTCCTTGAAAGATGTTTGCCACATGAATAAAAAAAATTGATTAATAATTAAGACACTAAATAATGGTTGAGATTCTTAGAAAAAGATGGTAGTTTATGTTTAAACTACTGGTTGTCTACTTGTAAACCAAGTTTTACGTTGAACACTCTTTTGAACTTTGTTTAGTGATTACAGTAATTTGTACCATTATAAATCTCTAGTCGGATTACTTGAACTCAACATAAATATTTCACATTAGGGTTTTGCTATAAGGGTTTTAGAAATATATTGTAGTTATGAAGAAATAGAGATCTCCTCATATATTACTATTGATCGAAAAAAATCGTTTTGTCTGAATTCGGACGAAAATTATAAATATGATATCGAAAACATATACAATTTCTAATAGTAATATTTTAACAAGCTATTAGAGACAATTACATCATATCGGCAGTATATACTTATACTAGACACAGTTCTGGTTCCTTCAACAATCTCATAGATGTAACAAACCTAGAGTGATTTGTAAACTTTCAATTTGTAATTAATCGACAAAAATCTTTACAGTTTTCTTATAACGTTCTATTTAAATAATTACAAAAGCATATTTGATAGTAAAATATTGCTTATACTCCCAGCCGAATTTGCTGTTTCTTATTATTTTATTATCACAAACGTTACATTATGAAATTGTTGGACAATGATCCCTATCACCATTTTGTACAATAAGACTATTTTGTCACTTTAAATGAAACTTGAACTTATGAAATGTGATCTTCTTTTGTGATGTGAACAAAAAATAAGGTATTTATGAGTTCCAACATATAGTAAGAGGTGAGCTCGTGTTACAATTCATATGCGTTTTTCACTGTTTGCAAACAAATTCATGCTTAGAGCCAGAAGCGGTAGTTTCATTCATCAGGTTTAAGTAATTTTTGGTTTCGGTTCAGTCTTGTTGATAAATACGATGCATGTAAAAAGCATACTGTAGAGACAGAAATAATTTGTTTGGTTGTTTTTCTTTTCTTTATTATTAATTTATTGGTGGGTGTGCGAGCAGCCCTCCACAACAAAGTTCTGTCGTTTGATACGAATTGTAAAAATTTATGTCTCTGAGTCATTGTAAAATGGAAGGTGCGAGCATCCCATCGAAATGAGTATTGTGTTCCAGAATAGTTTAGAAGAGATTTTGCCTTTCTATTTGCTTTCTTTCACACATACATATATTGCTTAAACGTTCACGATATACACAACTGTTTCATCAACAAAATTACATTAATATAATACTTATGTTTAAAATGATCGTAATTCGTGTCTCTCAGTTACTAAGAGGGTGTATAAATAATATAAATGAAATACCTTAAAAAATAAGATATTACAGAAAAAAAATGCTGGACTCGCGGCAGTATAAACATTCGTAGGACATATTTTCTATGTTAAACAGAGGAAAATATACATCCATATTTAGTACAAAGTAATTATCTCACATCGTGATAAGCTAAAAATTAATGCAACGCGATTTTACAATAAAAACGACTTTATCTTTAGAAAGGCAAAGTCTTGTAAAATGCATATATTATATGATGCTCATCGATCGGCGGAAGCGTTTTCTAGTATTAGTTATAACAACAGGAACCGATACAGGAGCGGGGGGAGTTACAGGTGTAACAGGAGTTACCGGTGTGAGAGGAGTTGATGGAGTTTCAGCCACTTGGACTGAAGAGGGGGGCCTGAGCTACCAAATGTAGTTTTCGGTTTGCGGGGCCCGCATTACTCCCACTCCACCGCCTAATCTTCTATAATTCATACAACCACACAATTTCCATTGATTTTGTTCTGAATCGTACACTTCTATTGTTTTTAAATAGGCAGTTCCGTCGAATCCGCCCACAGCGTATAGCAAACCATTCACTACCGCTAAACCCACCTGTAATGTGATACAAATAATTGGACACTATCCTAGGAGAAATTCAAAGAGAACAACGTTAAACGGATCATCACAGGTAAATGTAAACTTATATTAAGGAGGATTTGCATCAACACACATAAAAAACGTAAATCGATTGGATTATGTGTGTTCCATCTAATGCATTCTATAATAATAAGAGCTACCGCTGCTCTATCGTACTATAAAAAATGCACGCTTACCCCGCTTCTTCTTGATGTCATAGCAACTATCGGACTCCATGAGTTCGTGTGAGGGTTATACCGTTCTGCGCTCGAAAGTTCCATACAGTCATCTCGTCCCCCGACGGCATAAATTAGATTATTAAATACAGCACAGCCTAAATGCTTACGTCTCGTAGACATAGGAGATATTTGAAACCATTTATTTTGCCTTGGATCATATCTTTCTACTGTATTTAAAGGCGATTGTCCATCAGACCCGCCGATGGCATATAAATAACCGCCTAACACAGCAACAGCAACACCAAGTCTTCTGGTAGTCATTGGTGATACTTTAGACCATTTATTTTCTTTAGGATCGTACCTAGACAAAATTGATTATCAATATTACATTTCTTTAATTACGTTTTACACATAATATTCTATACATAATTGAATCCCGCGAGCAGAAAGTAATAGACATTAATGTTTGCAAAATCATTGTGTTAGTATCAGACGTGTGCGAGAACATGAGATAAAATATCCCCTGTACCGTTTAACTATTTTGTTATTTTATTTCAAAAGCAAACCATGAACAAAAAAATGTTACCACAGCCTGTATAGTGTGTCTGGTTTAAATGAGAAGTATTAAATATCTCGAAAAATATGAAAGATATAAAAAATGATTCAGACAAACATTGTAGCATACTGTAGGGCACCTTGAAATACCCTGTGATCGTCAAGTTTAAGTTTTTAAATATTCTTATAGCTGATATTGAAACCTTTTCAAAACACACTAAATGTGTCTTTAGCTTCAACCATTCCCGTAATATTAAACGACAAAGTTTCCGTGCCGCCGGCATTAGCGTTATCCGATGTACACCGCGAGGAGGTTGCTCGGTCGGACTTTGTACATCATGATGGCACTAAAAAGAGCCGATTTTATGTGTGTTTAATGGAATGTAATGAAACGTGTGAAAAACAGTCTAGCAAGATCAAAATGACACTCTTGATCCTCCGGCTTTCCCTTCGATATGTTTACCGTCGAATACATTTTTGTGTTCTATTCAAGAATTCTTTTTAAACATTTTGAAGCATTGTTGTTGTGTTCGTTCCGCATGCGTCTACGATTGTTGCACTTAATTCGTTTTCAACAGGCGTGTACAATTTTTGCTTTAAATAACCTCAGAGAAACAAGTCGCACGCGGAAAGATTACTTCCGCAATATCGTTTGCTAGACTGACAGCTGAAGTTTCCAAAAAACAAATGAATGCATGCATCCTGACAATGTCAATTCTTAGACCCACCGAGTAACCTCCTTGAGGAGTATGTCGAACAACGCTAAGGTCGACGGCATGGCAACTTTGTCGTTTCATATCTCGGGAATGGTAAGTAGTGCTTTGAAAACGTTTCAATGCCAGCTATGAGAACATGAAATAAAAAGTATAGAGTCAAAAAATTCAAGTCTGATGTTTACAGATCATTTTAATGTTCTCACTGAAACCGGAGGCACTGTATATTTATTCACAAGATAGCATACCTTTCGACGTGATTTAAACATTGTACACCATCCTGACCACCCACGGCATAAAGAAAACCATCCAATACTGCCACACCTACACTCGTTCTACAAGACGTAGTTGGCGCCACATCGCAGGACCACTGATTCGTTTGCGGATCGTATCGTTCGATACTATTTAAATAGCTTTGTCCATCATGACCGCCTACGGCGTACAATAAGTCGTTCAGCACTGCTACTCCTACACCGCATCGTCTTTTACTCATCGGTGCGACCATTTTCCAGTCTGCAGTGTTCGGGTCGAATCTTTCAACGCTCGCAATCGCGTCGCCGGAACACCATCCTCCAACGGCGAATAATACCTCACCGCGTCTAGTTGGTTTCCTAGGGCGTGTTCTAGGACCTTGCATTAAAGGCCTTTCTTGGGGAAGTAGCAAATAATTTTTTGCTTCGTCGACTAAGTCTCTACACGCATCGTCGGATCGTACTAAAAGATCGGATCCGACGGTGCCAACTAAAAATTTTGGACTAAGGAGCGGTAGTCGAACGTGCTGAAGAACTTGCGCCAAATGCTGTCTCCTCTCGGTAACATTGTACTTAACCCAATTCATAACCGCGCTAAATACTTGTTCCTCTGTTCGTACGTTCAGCTCATCCGAGGAGATAATATCTACTAATTGGCCAACAGGTAATAACAGAAATTCTTCGCTCTCCATTACCTATTTAAAAATGAAAATAGACGCAGCATTAATCAACGTGAAACAATTAGGCCTGTGCGGGAACCTGAAAATGTCACGTCGAGCGAGAATTTTATTCGGGATCGAGTCGGATTCTCAAAAATTTTCAGAATTATACCCGACCCGTCCGATCATCGCGGGTACCCGACATTTCGGGTTCTCGCACACCTCTAACAACAATACATTAGAAAGACAATCCAGGGAGAGTCTGGAAACATACTTCTTGAAAATTATGTTGCGTGAACTTATCCGCGATTCGTAAAAGTTCTCGACAAGAATGAGTGTCCGCAAACGCTCGTATACCTAGACAATTAGAGGGGTCGAGTTGGCGTTTGAGAAACTCGCAACATATGTCTTGAATTTCTGCTAGTTGGAGAAGGCACGCTGCTGGCAGGAGAGTTTGAACATTTGCTTCTTCGACGATGATGTGGGAAGTGTAACAGAAGTCTATTAGTAATTCCATTGCCATTTCGTCTATGTCGCGGATCGTGACTTCAGTTTGTCGAGATTCCGCCAACTCCCCAGTAAACATTGCTCTGAAAAAGACATACATAGAATGTTGGTTACGAGTCAAGTTACGTTGGAGGATCCTTGGTTACGAATGAAATGTTTTACCTGAAGTACGGACTACACGCTGAAAGGATGACGCGGTGCGCGAATATCTTCCTAGAGCCGACATTGAGCACGACATCGCAGAGCTCCCGATGGCGACGGAGAACGTTCAGTTCCGTGAGCGTAGCACGAGGATGCTTCTCAGAGGTATGGCTGAGACGGGCTGGAGAAGGCGCACGTTCCACAACCATTTCACCCATCCTCTGCGAGGATGGGGCGCCCGCGGTCGCTCTCCCCGAGGCGCCCCTCGACCCCCCTAGCTGGAGGCGCAGTGGGGGTGACGCCCAACCCCACACCGAGTCTATCTGCAACACCATTCACCAACCACCACAGCTCTGGAACGTGCCGGCACTAGGACCCCTAATCTTCTCCAATTCCTGCAATTCAAATATACATGTCTTACTCAATTTTCCAATTCCTGAACGGTAGAGTGATTTCATTTTTGTAGGGTTCCAAGTATTATTGCAAGTTGAAAAGATATAAGGGCCAGGGAGTCTCTTGTTCGACATGCCTGTCCCCACTGTTGGTACTCCTGTAGTCACAATATTTAGGCTTTGACGACAAACGTTACGTAATATGTATTACCGTTTCTGTCAATATTTTTCTAGATCCCAAAATACGTGTGACTTGGGATGTGACCTTCCCGCATCCCTTCCAAGCGAAATCTTTTCAACTCGAAGTAATAGAATCGATACATAATCAGCTTATCCAAAGCGACATATTGTGAGATGATAATTGAATTCATTTAATGTAGAGAACGCATTTAAATTAATATAGATAAGACTAATATCATTGTAATGTGTACTTCTGTCAGGTAATCTGATCTACCAGTTGGCAATAGGTATATGAAGACAAGCCCTGCATTAAACGTATTAACAGTCTTTTACAACGAGGTGAATTCAAAATAATCCGGAGTAAACATTACAGCAAAACATATTTCTGACGTTTACATGAAACTTCTAATTTGTGATTCTTTTTGCATGCGCTCCTAGCATCTTCTTTGAAGCATCTCTGTATTAAATAAAATGGGCCTGCTCAACGACGGTTCGTGGAGCAAATGTCTACTCCTTTTCCTTTGTAACATTATGTTACGCGTGTTGTGTCCACATTTACGACTTTCCTTACAATAAAAGTGTTTATGTTAAAGCTTTAATTTGTTATGTATTTATGATGTAGATTTCGTTCACATATATTTTTCATATACTTTTCATATGTCATAAATAGAATGTAAATATTTAAATTAATACATCTTAAGGTACAATGAGGTACAATGATGATAAAAATGAACAGATGCTGTACTCTGTACTTTTTTAAAATAAGATAATAATTATTGTGTTGCACATGCTTCTCAAAAAATGTAAAATGCTATTTAAAAATTATAATGTTACGTAGCCAATGTTTAGAAGCTGTTATCAAACGTAGGCAAAATTAATGTTCGAACTTGAATGTTATATGAACTGTGTCAACATAAAATAAGATTTTGGCGATGGAGTACACTTGATTGCTTTATTTAAAATTGTAGTCTTATAAAATAGAAGCGTTTGCAGTGTAGAAGCTGAAGCATGTACATATTGTGAAATGAGATCTTCGGTACAAATGTATCTTACAACAACAAAGCGGGAAAGACAGCAAGAAGGGGAAATGTTTTTACAGATAAACACACTCTGACAGGCTGAATAAATGACAGAAGCTCTATCAGACATTTCTGATACGTACACTATCGTGTCTGCACTCGAACGTGTAAAGTGTTTTTAAAAAATTCGACGATCCATAGATGCGAGAAAGTGTGATAAAAACATCATTGACACTCACTGTACGATGATTTTGACGATTTTCGATGCAGGTCTGACAAAGTTGATGGGATTTCGACGCAACTTAGATAGTTATTCAGCTGGCGAGTAATAAACAAAGATCTGATATGCGTGTTCAGCTTCGTTTTTCTCGATACGGTTGCAGTTACAGCATGATGTCACATGCCGAACGTTGTCGTGCTCGGTAACCAAACCACATTCAAAATGCGACACGCGAGGTTCGAATAGAATATATCACGACAGCACTTTCATTTTGAGATCTTTTCTGATGCACGATGCACCAAATACCGATTTGCTCGATTCCGAACCAAATCCCCAGGGCTACGCTCGCGTTGTGCCAATTGTGTCAATCTACCTTCGCTTTCCGTTCACGCCTGCTAGATGGGGATACCTGCTCCATTAGGCAACTTTACCTAAAGAGAAATCTACTTTATTTGCACAGTGTAGGCGCCAAGGATTTAATTTGTATTAATTAACCACTTCGCGACCACGGACGAGTTATCTCGCGACGAAATACCGTGCGAAATATCCTCGCTCACGCTGTGACACATACGAGTTATCTCGCGACGAAATTTCGCTTACCCTGTGTCACGGACGAGTTATCTTGCGACGCAATGTCGCTCACGTTGTGCCACGGACGAGTTATCTCGCGAACAAGTTTCGTTTATAGGTTGGTCGCGAGATAACTCGTCCGTGGTCGCGAAGTGGTTAATTATCGATTTTATTTTTCGTTTCCCACAGTTTCCTCAATTCATTAATTTCGTAAATGTCTACTACTCAACAAAAGACTTTGTGATTTACAATTAATCTGTAACCCTCCATACAAGTAAGTTAATATACAAATTTCATAAAAATTATTACATTATTTTAAGATATAACAGTTTAAGATGTAACACATTCTGTAACTTCTCAAATCTGTTGCAACTGTAATTCTTCTTATCAACTGCAGATAGCGAATTTACAATGATTTCTGTAAAGTACATATATCCTCTTTTGGTCTTTTGTTTATTTATTTATTTACATAAGCCGCATTACAACAAGATAATTTTAATAGAAGCAATATTAATATTGATTTACAATTTGGAGTATAATTTTAATATTACTTAGACAACGAAGATTTAATAATGATAAATAAATTTGATAAATAAATTTTAATGTTAATTAGGTCAGGAACTGTTTTAGATTGACTAAAAATGTAGGATCACCTAACTGATTGATGAACATGCTTTGCAAAATCAAAGAAGTCAATAATTAAATATCATAAATTAAATTATACACGGCACGTGTGCGCTTCTTCTCAGTAGACAAAATTGAAATTTAAAGAAGTAGAGTACTTATATATTTTTCAATTTACATTATTTAAAATCTTTTTAAATTATTCGCATAACTTTCTTTGTATGATGATACTAAATCGTTCAAGACAAAATTATCAGAATTGTTAAGAAAGTCAGTCAAAATGTACGTGTTCTAACAAACTTGGTGCAGTATTTACCACGATTGTTAACGTGATTGAATTTTATGGTAATGATAATATTTTGATAATTATTTTGCATTCGATTTCATGTATAATTCAAAATTATTTCGGAAGCTAGCAGTTTATGTATGTATATGCACGTGAAATTCTCAAAAGGGACGAATAGTAAATAATTTTTGTGAAATTGTTCACGTTGAATTGCAGGACCAGGAGCAGATTTCACGGTTTGAGGCGGAAAAAAAAGCGTTGCGTGTATGGATATTTTATTTCCGCGAACATCAGGTCTCATTTTCTCCCGCGAGATTATTCAATCATCACAGGACAAGTGGCACGGGCCGAGCCGGGCCTGGCCTGGCCGTTCATTCGGTGGATCACCTTATTAAGATTACAAGGTTTGCTTGTAGTTGTATCCAAATCTAGGTCACCCGTAATAAGGCTTAACCGATTTTTATTGGCACCTGCCATCCAAACTCACAACGAACCGCTTAATCGTTTTATCGTATCGCACGCCGGTATTTTTACAGCTTGCGTAAATTGCGATCACGGATGTTCATTGCTTTCGATTGGCTGCGCCTCAGGTGCCGTTTTATTTATAAATATTTCTTTAGATTATATTTGAAATTAAGATATTTCTCAGTACCCAACTAACCATATGCACAAATTAAATAGCAAGTTAATTTTAAAACTGATACGTATTTGCTTCTTTCATTCTTCCGTGTTTGTACGAAACAAGAAGCCTCCTCATTCACTATTTGTTTGTAATTTGATATTCGGAGGAGAATCTTTTACGCGAGTTACTATTTGTTTATAAAACGTTGAATGAAACGTATTTCTGGCTTCTGGGTCCTCGAGCCAAAATGTCTGTGTTACTTTCTAAAAAATTACATTTTACATTATCATTTTCCTGTATCGGATTTTACACACTTTCCAATGTTAAAACTGATTTTGTTCCAAGTTCATAATTTTAATTTGCGTCGAAATATTTGTAAAGATTTGCATTCCTTCAAAGTTCAAAAAGTGTGATCTAATACGCTCCAGCTTTCGGCTCCATATTTATATGTTACAACCTAATGCATTCTAATTACATGTAATATTAAAACTTTTCTAGAAATTGGGCTAATTTAAAAATGAAGTTACAAATTCTTATTCCAATGTTATTATTGTGTCCCATGTTGTTATTCTGTAAATTATTGCGACTCTATTGTATATTTGTTTCCTTGACTGATTTTGTGAATATGTGAACTATCATTGTCATGCTGAAAGATCACTTTGTCGTGTCTTTTAAGTTGACTAATTCCTCTCTGGACTTTAAAAAATTACGAAAAAAATCGCCGGTAGACGATGTTTTAAGATGGCTGACTATTCTAACAATTATCCTACCTACTTATGGATTCATTGATTGAAATCATACATTCATCTCCAGTGGCCCAATATAATTTGAGCAGCCATTGTAGTGTAGATATGGGAGATGAAGTCCTGGACAAACGCTCTTAGTTTCTTAACTCCATTTTATTGGAGACCGGAGTCTCGAACAAAAACTTGCTTACAGTAATTATCATCTCAAGTTACTTATAAATAATGTTAGTTTCGACATCTGTCAGTAAACGACAGAAACTTATTCGTGTACCTACCTAATAGCATAGCCGATTTGTTGTGCAGAATGACGCAGCTTTGTTGATCGTTCCGTGTATCATGTTGCTCGTGAAAGTGTTGCAATCTCTGCGGAAAGGTGTACGCGTGCACACGGCCGAGTAGAGATATGTCGATACCGTGGATGCACGTGCACCGTTTTATCGCGGTTTATCAGTTTGCGCCACTGACTTGGACTGGTTTTTGCATCGGCCACGATCTTTATCGGCCCCGCTCGAGTAAGTCGTCAGTGTAATTTTAAATTCGCGATGCGTCGAAGCATTATTAAAGTGGTTTAAAAGGTATCGCCGGCGTTACCGCGGTTTTTGGATTTAAACGTGTCGCCTCGAGGCGCGTTTAACTCCGATTACAGAAACTCGAACCGGTTGCAGCTTTCCGGAACCTGACCGGGACCAGGAATAAATCTCTCCCTCTCTATCCCCCTCGCAGCATCGTTTCTAAGTGTCCCCGTCGATATTAACCCCTTCACCCCCTTGATTTCTCGTCCACTCTTCGACCATCTCGCGTCGATGTTTCCCTCCCTTGTCTTCCGCTTTACTTGTCCCCTATTTTATTGTTCTTCCACGAGAAACCTTATTATCCCTTTCTTTCTATTCGCTTATTTTCTTCAACATATCTCTTCTTGTCTCTATCTGTTTTATTGATAGCCGTTATTTCTGTTTATCCGGTGTGTGTTTAGACAAATTGAAAGTTTCTATCAATTTACAGATTAATCACAGTGAAATGATACGTCTGCAAGCTTTTAAATATTTAAATAATGTACGATACCTTGAAATTACGAAGATAGAAGTTGAGTTAAAGTTCTTACGTGTTCCAATTCTTGAATTCTTCGCACGTTATTACTTCCGTCGTTTAGTGCTACTTCGTCTAAGTCTTAATTCAACCATTTTTCAAAACATTTTAGTGTTCTCCGAGAAGTAGTCTCTGCCTTCGTTGCCTTGACAGGTTTTGTGGTCAATATGTTGTTTTTCTGCAAAGTTTTACTGTACATTGTTCTTTTGAAAAAAAGAAGAGCGACATCTTCGTTTTTCGGCATAAATCATCATTGAGATAGAAATAGTGAAAAACATATTAATCCTTGAAGGCGGGGACCGTTTTCACTTATAACTACGAATGTTACGCCTATATTCTAATTTTTTTCTAACCTCACTAACTCAATTTATTCTGCTTTTAATACATATTTCGAGATCCTAAGAATATTATTCAGAATTTTCGAAAGCTGTTCGCTTAAAATCTTTCTCAATTGACATTCCTACAATTAAGTGTGATACAAGTGCATAAAATGCATAAAGGACTTTAGTAAATAACATTCACAGTTTTTACACAGTGTATACAATAGTGTGGGGACATTTTAAGTTTAAGTGTAACTGATTAAAAAGTGCCATAACTCGTTCAATCTCTGATTTTTAATCTTGGACAAACGCTTTGGAATTCTCACAAAATGTTCGAAAGTGTACAATCTGATAAATAATAACAGCAAATATTAATTTCTAAAAATTCTGGTAAAGAACATCTGCTTCCCACTGTAATGGTTACGAAGTTTATAAAACATATTTTTAGAAATGATTAATATTATTTTAATTAAAAAGCATTGTTCACGTTCCTTTCCTCATTGTATCGCTTGGTTCTTAAGCAATCCTGATATGTCTGAAGATAAATAATAATTTTCTGAAACAATGTTCGATATAAATTTTTTAAACTACGTAGCACCTATGCTACCTGTAACGGTATTGCATTTACTAAATAAACGATCTGGTGTAAAGTGTTGATAAATAAATGAATGAATAATGACGTGCTATATTTCGATACCGGATTGATACTTTAGAACCGGAGTATATTACTATTAATTAGTATATCGTTGAATCGATCCGACCATCAGCTGTAGGATCCTCTTCGACATCTCGGAGAACGGTGTCGATGGTTTCGCACGAATCGGGACCGGTACTTTGGGCCCGCTCGCATCTGATCGCTTTCGTTTTCGTATTTCGTTCGGTGGCATCGGGCCCCTGGATGGATAACAATACTAATTTCGTTTAACCGGTACCTACCGAGCGAAAGGAGCGCGCCGAACAACGATTGGCCGGGGCCTTTCTGCTTTTATCGTTGAGGTGTATCGCGATCGGCTTCGGAAGATGGAAACAGTGGTCCCAAATCGCCAAAACGTGGTCCAAACCTCACAACTTATCAAAAAGTTATTGGTTCTGCTTGAAAATTGTTACTAGGCCGTTTTTGGGTTCGCTGGCCACGAATCTGAACTTGAAATTAGAAAGTTCGCTGTCTCGTATTGACCTGAACGAGGTGAAACACTAATTCTCCAGATAGCAAACTCTACCCTTTTGTATTGTATAAAGTAGGTATTCTATTCGCACTTCATAGTTCCCAAAGAAGAAAGAGTTGAAGAATTGCTGGTCTTTTTACGTACAATAAGATCCCATAATAAAAAATATAGGTTTCCATTTGAAAAAATAAAGTTGACCTCCAAATAACCTTGAAAACGCCATCCAAATAAAGAACTGATACTGCCTTGAACACGTGTTTCACACTTTCTTAATATTTTTCATACTTTTCGACATATTCGGCTGGGAAGTTTTCAAATGAACAGCCGGTATAAAAACAGCGTTCGTGTTTGAAAAATATAAAAAAATTTCGAATATATGATTCTTTAAAATTATTATTATTCTATTAAAAGTCTGTTTAAATTTTACAGAAAGACTTAGTGCACGTCTCTCACAGTTTGACCAGAAATGCAAGGAAAGCACATAAAATACCTACTCTGCGTTACAAAAAACAGTGCAACGACCACAGAGGCAGCTAATTTTTTTTTAGAATTGCAAGATAATACTATGTGGTAGAAGCTCCAACACGTTTTAGCGCTAGACCGTGTGAGACATGCAACTTTTACTCTAAATCCTAAAAATTTCTGCCTTCACTTTCACTCTCTCTTTGCACACATAGTTATCAGTTAACAATAAACATTTCGGACTAAAAACTGTGCAACTCACCTCCGCAAACAGCATCCATAATGCACAATTAAAATCGAAACGTTTCGACACAATTTGTACACAGCGCACTTAAAATTCGCAATGTGCCTCACAAGCTTAAAAAGGTGTGGTCCAATAACTCGAAGTTCGGACTATGTTGGTCAGGTATGAAAAAACGACCTTTGACCCCGACTTAGAAACACTCTTTAGAGTAATCAACCCCATACCAAAAACTTACCTAGCTGAAAGTTCGTATTTTAGGTTTTGGCCACGTTTTCCGGCTTTGGGACCACTGTGAAGAAACGATTTCTTGGCAGGACGTGGAGCGACGTTTGTTATGGGCTATGGAGGCGGCGCGGACCCCTTTCAATCGATCCGGGTAGCACGTGCCCGGCACTATAAGCGGGCATAAAAATAAATGTCACGCGGAACGGAGTCGCCACTCTCCCTTTTCCCGACGAAGAGACCTTTTCCTTCTTCGACGGAGGCCCGTTCGCTCGCTCGCTCGCTCGCTCGTTTGCACGTTTGCACGTTTGCTCCTGCGTCTCTACCGAGCAATGTCTGCTGCTCCTTCTATCCGCTCCTCGTGAGACGCGTAAATAATGAGGGACAGCTGAAGAAGCTCGCGTGCCCATACACGGAGGAACGTAACCGCTTACGCGCCTCGATACACGATCATTCAAACATCTCGATCTACAGAAAATCAGGAACTATATACCGAACACTCTGCTCGAAACGATCGTAGAACCGCATCGACGAAACGAAATTTGGACAAAATCGAATTCAAAATCAAGGTACTTTCGACTCAAAAATTTGGTACTCCTTTGTCAGAGTTCGGAATTTATTTTCTTCTGCCGCTGAACTCTTGACACTAAATTCTTCAAGGCTGTCTGCAATTTCTAACTGTTTTTCCAGTGATACTTCCTCATTCTGAGAATCTGAAAGTTTTTCATTATTTTCATAAGAATCATTGTTATATTTTCCAAAAAGTCTGCTTAGAATTTGTTTCGCCATTTTATACATATCTGCCTTGGATGTTAAATCAAAAAATGTATCTTCTGAATCTTTTTGCAGAGATTCTGGATTATGCAGATATTTTTTATATCTTATATCTTTATATTTTGCAATCTTGTCTCTTATTTAGATATTTCTTGTGTAATAACAACAAGAAACTCATTACTCAATTCAGTATTCAGTTTTTCTAAAGTTTCAAATAAGAATTTAAGAATCTATAAGTTATAAAATAAACGAGACTCATAAGAATTTTCCTAGATTTAAATTTCTCGAGAAATGCTGGAATTTAGAAATAATCAATTATAAAATTTCTCGGTGAAGGAAGACTAGCGCTGGAAAAGTGGTCGCTTCCCCGAATTCGGCGGGCAAGATGATTGCAAGAAGAAAATCGACGTAACAGCATGATTAAAAATCGATCCGTTAGCGTGCCCGTTAAATCCTCCCGACGTTCGACGTTTTTAATGTTCCCTGACACTCGGCCGATTTTCGTTTAGCACTTTGGACGGCAGGTCCGTTCGCGGCCGTTGCAATTTGCCTGTTTAAAGTGTCACGCAATATTCGGAAATTTCGGGCCGATCCGCTAAATCGACCGATCGTATGTACAGGTTCGGTATATAAAATGTATGTACAGGTACAGGTACGTGTATGTAAAAGAACGACGCGACGCGACGGTGCGCCGTGTATTAAACCGGATCGGGTCAGACTCACGAATTATTTGTTATCGTGCACTTGGCCCAGTTTAAGACACGCGCGTGCCGTTCCCGGTGCAACGGGGATGCATCGCTAATTTTTACACGGTCGCTCGTATGTGCGGACGCCGTGTACCGCGTACGAGTTCGAGTTTCCAGCAGCTTGTATTAATAATTGGAAAGAAGCCAAACACTTTTTCAAGACTTTTGAAACATCGTGGCCACCTGTATTCAACGCTGATCGAACGCGTGGCAATTTTAGTTTGGGCTAACCCATTCAAATCCAAGCAATCAGATGAGATGATTTTGGCTTGGGATAATTGTTTATTATTTATCAGCGGATTTTATGCGTTTATGATATAAATACGCGTAGGCGTGATATAAAACAGTAAAAACATTAGAAGAATCTGAAAATACTGTCGTATTATTTTCAATCTATTAAACGTATTAATACGAAAACTAACACGCTCGTCGAAATAACAGATTTCAGATTTTGTCTTTCACAGTTACCGAAGTTATAGAAATATTTTTTAGAGAAATTTTGTATATTTCTTTATCAAAGAACGTGTTACCATAAAGACCCATAAAAATCCCCTGAAATCTGAATAAATTCAATCCTGTTATTCTTATAATGGGATATACACGGTGTCCCAAAAATTTTACCTGTTCCATTGCATCTAAATTGCAGCAACATTAAAATCAACCCTTCTTTTATAATAGAAAGTTCATAATTACAAATATTATTGAACAAATAGAAACTATATTTTCTACAGGGTGTCCCAAAAATGTTGTATTCTTGAAAGCGGCGATTCTTGACGCCATTTCAAGTAACTTTCTCCTTTGCGAAAATGTTCTCCGCGGCTTTGTTAAGGAATTATTAACGAAAAACACGGACCAATCAGGGCGCGATAACAGCGGACGGATTGCGTGGCGTTACCATTGGCCGACTCGCAATTGGTCCGTTATTGCCGCGCCCTGATTGGTCCGTGTTTTTCGTTAATAACTCCTTAACAAAACCGCGTAGAAGAATTCCGCAAAGGAAAAAATGACTTCAAATGACGCCAGTTACCTCCCCTTGCAATGTAGTACAACATTTTTTGGACACCCTGTACATATATTAGTTTCGTCTAGGGCTCGTCGCAGTGTTAAGAAAGTAAAATAAATTTCTATTACACTCCAGTTTGTTGTAACTCAAGTAGAAAATGTTTATGTTTCATAAATATCTGGCTGCCTAATAATGATAGTTATAAAAAGAATTTATATAAATTCCTTTTTTTCATTATCCGTATTCACCACGTGTTAAATTCTGTTCATATTCCTAAGCGTCTGTTATGAGATCCTAAATTAAATAGTAATGTTCGGCTGAAATCGAAACGTAATCAAAATATGGCATCGCATACTTTCACAAATCTTATTTATTTATATGTTGCTTTCAACCAGGTGGTTCATATAGCAAGTACAGTGTAATTACATTTGGCTTACACTAAATAGGTTTACATTGTTCATAAATCTTGTGACTCTTTGTATTGTAACTTTCACTGTACAGCAAAACTACGAAGACTACGAAACATGCTGTTCAATATAATTTGTTTGTCTCATACAAAGACGCAACCAGTGTACAAAACAATATAGTGGACCACTTAAAAAGAAAAAATACGATCATTTATTTTGTTCGACGGTCGCTGCTAATGATCATATCTTAACTTCGTACGATATATTATCGATACCTTATCGATACCGTATCGATAAGGAAGCAAGTATCGTTTCTAATATGTTGAGTGCATGCGTCATCAATTTTCAGTAGAAAGAAACGTAGACGCTTGCGAGTGTGTTGTCGCCGAAAAATCCGAAAATTTCGAAGAGAAACGCGAAGAAACCATTCGAAAAGCGAACGTGCGATCGAACAACGTAACAATCTGCATCACTAAATTACCGTTTCAGTGTGCTTCATCGTTCCTCGATCGTGATTAACAGAATCTGGCACCAATCGTTTCATTAAAATCTCGTCGAAATGCCTAAAGCTCGTGCAAAAAGAAGCGCAATCTGGTCGCACTTCTCGGAATACAGTGAACACGACAGGAGTACAATGGTCAAGTGCAACGCGTGCAACATCGCGCTACCGTACTGCAGGAATACGACGAACTTGTGGTCGCACGTCCGCATACATCACAAGAGCATTTTCAACGGCACGTTGGGACCGTCGAATCCGTTGGAAGCGGAACGGCAAAATTCGCCTAACCTGTGCAGCACGGTTCCGTCGAACAGCGTCGCGACGGAGTGCGATCCATCGGGAAACGACAAGGGGATGCAAGCGCCATCGAGCGCGTGCGACGCGGTGCAGCAGTATCCCCCGAATTCGAAACGAGCTCATGAAATAACGAACGCTTTGCTGATAATGATAGCCGCGGAGGCTTACCCGTTCTCCATAGTGAACGGCAAAGAATTCGTCGACTTCGTGAGAACGTTGAACGAGAGATACGCGTTGCCCAGCCGGACCGCCTTGAGCTCCAAACATTTGCCCGCGTTGTACCTGTCCAGATGCAAAGAAATCATGGACAAGCTGTCGAGCGTCGAGTGCGTTCATCTGGCGGTCGACTCGTGGACAGACGTCGCTCGGAAAATGTCGTTTCTGTCGATCACCGCGTATTTCTGCGGCCAGGAGACGCTGCGGGACAACACGTTGCAGGTGTCGTATATACCAGCGCGGCACGACACCGAATGCGTGAACGAGATCGTAGGTCGGACCGTGGACGCTTGGAAAATTACGTCCAAGGTGAAAACCGTGGTCTACGATCGCGTGAACAACGCACCGGGTGCGGCCGCGCAGCTACCGTGGCGGAAAATCTTCTGCTTCGCGAGCACGCTCAGCATGGTCGTGCGCAACGCGCTCGCCGATGCCGAAGCTATTCTGAACGTTCTCGATAGGTGCCGCGACATTGTCGATCTCTCGAGGTCGAATCACGCCGTGCTCGAGGCGCTCAGATACGAGAAGATCCGGCAGAATTATCCGAAAGCTCCGACCTTGAGACGGGACGTTCCCGGACATTGGAGGTCCACGTATCTGATGTTGTGCAATCTGTTGGATCTGAGGTCTATTTTGTCGGTGGTGCAGACGGATTTGTCGCAGGAAGGTGTGCTGCTGCGCGTCGCCCGGAACGAATGGGAGATCGTTTCCGGCGTGATCCAGGTTCTGAGGCCGATATACGAGGCCACGGAGGAGGTGTCCGCCGACAGCAACGTCGCCATATCGAAAATTATACCGATCGTCCATTGCATACGGGCCGCTCTGGAGAACCAGGGAGCGCTGCCGGCGGACGTAACGTTGCTGAAAATGAATTTGTTGAACGAGCTCGCCGCGCGGTTCGAGGACATCGAGACTCATCCCGTTTACTCGTTCGCGACGTTTCTGGACCCCCGGTACAAAAATATCGCGTTTCACTCGCACGAGTGTGTCTCGCTGGTTAAGAGCCAGTTGATCGCCCGATGCAGACACGGCGAAACCGGAAACAATGATTCGGACGCGCGCGTCAGAACGCAACAAGATCAGATTACCGAGGCTAACGATACTCTCTGGGCAGTATTTGATAAGAAAGTTCAGGAGGCAGCAGCTGAAACTGAATGCTCCTCGAACTCGTTGAACGACGAGTTGGAAAGGTGAGTGTTAAAATGATTCTTGATCGGTGCCAGTAACAAATTCGTTCGTAGCCCTCTCCTCGCGGATTTGGTGATATTATTAATTGAAATGCATTCCAAAATAGTCTGTATCACTTTCCAGGCACTTACCCCATTGTAACGATTATCGCATAGATTGCGGAGCTTCGTGGAAAATAAAAATTGTTTGTATTCGTTGCAGGACGCAGATGGAAGTTTATTCGCTCTGTCTTGCAGTTTGATTAAGTTGTAAAAAGTATATTGGTATTCACAAATAGTAATGAATCTCTCATCACAAATAGTAATGAAGTTGAAAGACTTGAAGTCAAAATACAGCAGTGAGAGCCATGAAATAATTGTTAATTGTTCCGTTATGTCATGAAGTAATTGTACATCTAATAATGTTAAATTTTTATAAACAGTTTACAGATAGTTATGTAAATTAAATTATTCTCCATCAGTTGCAGGATATAGGACTAGACGAAAATTCAATTTTTTATTTCTTAATAATTTCAATTATTGAAAAATAACATGAGCAATATGAGCTATTCTTATATTCTTCTGAAGTTCCTAGTCTTTTGTGTTCCATGTACTCATTTTTGTTATACAGGTGAATGTGTAAAATTCGTTGTATAATTGTAAGCTACGTTTCCTTAAATAATTGCTATCTCTTAACATTCTAATTACCAAATCGCGGATCTTAATGCAAAATAAATATTTTCTGAATCAACGGTACGAAACAGGAGCTAAACAACCTTTCGATGTTTTTAATAAATTGAAAATAATACAATAGCATCTCGAAATTCTTATAATGCTTTTATTGTTCTGTCTTTCACTCATTCGTTGCCATAAATGCATTAAATCCGTGGTCTAAGTATTAATTGCCGAAAAATTGTTACTAGAATAATATGAAGGATAAGATTGAAAAAATTGTTTAATTACTAAATTAATCGATTTAACGCTTTTAATAAGATTAGTGTCAGCTGTAATATAGTAAACAACATTGCAATTTGTTCTTTTTTTTTATGAAGTCCTTTACATGAAGATGTAAAAATAATTTTAAATGTTGCAGAGGTAGTTTATTATGATTTTTCGAATTGTTCATTCTATTTTCATTCAATTTACAGTATTATTTCAAGTCTTGAACTAAGCCTAATAATAATAATAAATTTTTGTCTATGGTATTATCTTCCAAAAAGTGTACACAGGAAGCGTTTATTAATACAATTTCTTTTAATCTTTGCAGGTACCTACGTCTAAAGCTAATTAACAGGAAGTCCAATCCAATATCATGGTGGAACACGGATGGCAAAGCTCTGTTCCCAAAACTTATGAAAGTTGCATTGGAATATTTGTGTATACCAGCTACTTGTGTGTCTAAGGAACCTATATTTTCAAAAGTGTCACAAATACTTGCTCACCGGAAAACACGAATACAGGCAAAATATGTTAATATGCTATCTGTATTAAATTTGAATAAAAACAAGTGAAACGGCATTGAACTATTCGCCACGAGACTTCGTTGTAATCCTCTTTATCTCAAAAATGTGTTCTTATCGCTGAGGGCTTGATATGTATTTAATAGTTATTAGTTCTCCTCTCCTCACTCGATTGTATGTATTGTAAGCTATGTTCTTTTTATAGATTTTTAATCCAAGTCTACAATAATAACAGTATTAAATAAAAAGTCTTTTTTTATCTTTGTATGCGACTGATGTTTTCATTTAACTAACTCTCGCTTTACTCTATATTGTATTGATTAATAAACGTGAAATATTTATGAAAAATTATTTATCGGAATAAACTGTAAGTGTGTGGCCAGTCAGTGCTTAAATTGGTTATTTAGACGCAGTGGCAGATTATAACCAGGTTATTAAAGATTATGCATGAACGAGTGAAAAAGACTGAAGACTTTTTTTGCTAATAAAACAGGTTTTATTGTTTTCGAGCGCGTTGAACAGTTGAAAGAACGTTGCGTTTGTTTAGAAGAAACTATACGCTTTCGCTGTTCTTAAATTTGTTACGTTTTGCCACGGGGTGGAATCCAGCTATGGCGGCAACAGGTGAAGTATAGCGTACAATTTGTTCGGCGCCGATAAATCAGTGAAGATAAAACGAGTCTAGCTGCCGGGACCGAGCGTTGCACCTGTTTTATTTTTTTCTTTTCGAACTACCTGCCGACATCTCTCCCCAGCTCCTCCTGCCAGGGATCAACGAGGCACAATGAACCCTGAATTATGCAAATGGTTCGTGCTGCTTGAAATTAATTAATCATTTGTGGCTTGTACCTTTTACGCTCGCAAATGAATTCATTTCGAACTCGGCTACATTGAAAGACCGTTTTTGACAGGCTAATCTAATCTACTTTACATAAGGTCTACAGTTTCTGTCCTAATTTACATGTCAACAGTTACAGATTACATTGTACTGGTTCTGGGTAGCGTTCCAGACACGTTTGTGGAACGTTTATTCCACTTTATACAACTGTATTTGCATATTGTTACCAGTTTATTGTTGCCAATCAGTTTGTTCAAGTTCCATGTATTTACTACTAGTTTGCATGTAAATTACCGACAAAATGTCGTTAAGGAGATTGCATTTATTTCCTCTTATTTTCTACACACGAGACTTAAATACTGGAGGTTTATCACTGCGGTAATTTTACAGAATGTGCAAACCTAACTTCACGGACTCTCTGAAGTAAACGACACAAATTTTTAGAGGATTCTCACTTTAATGGGTTTCATAAAATTCACGATGTGAAATTAATGAAAATCTTTTCAGGAGGAAGTCAATTATACTTTGCCTATTTTGAGTAACTAAAGTGTACATTTACACTAAAGTAAAGTGTAAGTGTACTAAAGTGAACATTTAATTTCCCACAACAGAAATTGAATTATTTCTGACGTACTTTGGGAAATTGTGTGTAAACAATTACAAACATATTTTACATTTTTGTATCTTATGCAAGGAGGTTATAACACGTCTAGTTATAACAAAGCAAACTATACCCAGTGTGAACCAATTTGAGATATTAAATATAAAATAAAATTAAAATATAAACGCATGATACATATATGTATCATTTAATGTATACATTAAATGAAGTTGTTATATAAAAATTGAAACATATTATATTTTTCAGTTGATGAAACAGGAGACAGTAAGAACATTAGAAAAAATGTAAAAAGACTGTTACATTATCCTTAACAAATCAACATTATTCAGAGAAGAAATAAATTTGCATTCCTTTGTGTTTCTCGTAGGAGGTTTGTTACTAGCCTACAAAATTATTCACAAGATTCACAGAGTCGAGAATCTCGTTAATGAATTCTTATGGGCGATTTCACGGACAACTTTTATCAACTTATACAAGATCGTGTATAATGGGACATGGGCACGACAGATATTAACAGAAATTAACAATCGGAAATAGTGTACGCGAGCCAGGTTTAAGGAGACACGCCAGGATATGCGGGTAGCATGAGTGTGCCTACGACAGAGTTACTTTCCTGTACGAGCCCGTTCGTGGAGCCTGGAACGTGCAGCTGACCGTTTTCCATCGCCACCTGTACCGTTTGTTCCTTTTCGTGTATGCTTTTCCGTTTTACGGTCCTACACAGGCGAGACTCGCCAGAGCTGCTCACCGGGGCAAAAAGATAGCAACCGAAATTCGTTTCTGTACCCTATTTCAGGATACGTTCAATGACATAAATGCAATGACCCTTATGGCTATTCGGACTCGGTTAAAAAGACGATACAATTTTTAATATTGGACCATGCGACTTGGATTTCCTTTCTAGAAATTAGAACAATTAGTTTACGGCATGACGTGGAAAAATATTTTAAAGAAATTGCAATCGGTCGGAATTACGGAGACAATACTAAAGATTGTTTTCTTAGAGCTCTTTTATGTGGACCTATATTGAAAATTTGAAAAATACATTTCATAATCAATTATACATCTGAAAGTTTCATCAATTTGACTCTTATTGCTATTTGGACACGGTTAAAAAGACGATAACTTTTTTAGTATTGGACCATGCGA
>CM052146.1:17566880-17602262 GCA_028454255.1 Halictus ligatus
CATTCTAATCAATTTTTGAACATTTTCCATATTGTATTAATGTGATGATTAGATTTGCTCACTACGTGTAATGAATAAAACTTATTTTATCCATTTTAATACTGTTTCTTAGCATGATTTTTATCTTAATATGATAAATAGTATGGTGCTTTGTTATTGTTAGTACCACTTCTAATGCTCTTCAACCACTCCCCTTGTAATATCGAGCCAGACCAGTGGTAAAGATTGCGAACAGAATTTATTAAATATTAGATTGTATCATAAATATATTCGCTTAAAGTACGGTCGTCCTCGGTTAAATGTGAACAAAATCGGCCCGAATAGATGTGGTCGAGCTAGGCCTCAGTAGATAAGGATAAGGAATGAATATGTAAATTATGTACATACAATATGAGGAAGAAAAGCAATGTCGCGAATGGAAAATTTTATTTTCAGTAATTCTCGTCTTACCCTTATAATCGTTGCATCAACGGGTAGCTGAGATTAAAATGAGTACAAACGCAAGGTAAATAATTTTGCCGATTTAATATGTAGCAATAATTTCTATTTTTTATTTTTTAATATGTAGCATGTTTTAATTATGTACTCAAATCGATAAAAATAGTCCGATCTACATCGTGTTTGGAATTATTTTAATCGGAAGAATCTCGTCTATCCATTGGTACTACGATTATAAAGGTATGTCAACAATGTGCAATAATATTCGGACACTCTCCAAAAGACGACAACTTTTTTAACATTGGACGTTAGAATTGGAAGTTAGAACAACTACGCGAAAAAATTTTGAGAACTGTTGGAGTTTCCGAGAAAGCAGTAAAAATTGTTTTTAGAACTGTTGTATGTGTGCCTACATTGAAAATTTTAAAAATACATTTTGTGGATCTGTGTCAAGGGGACTGCACAGTTTTATGTAAAGCAAAAGTTTTTCTGCAGCAATTACAAGAAACTGGTGTCAAATAAAAAATCGCTTTTCCTTTAGCCATTCTAATATATTCAAACTAATACATAGGTATTTGTTAAATTTTCCACTGTATTAAATTCTATTCATTTTTGTTATAAACGAGTAAAATCCGCAGTTAAGTCGTAAGGCGGGAAGTTAATCAGAGAAGTATTGAATGTACACTCTTTTATCTCTGTGCCGTGCCAAAGGAGAACTATAATTTGAAAATTCCTGGATACCTGGAATAATTGTACGTACAAAATAAATAGAAATACGCGTGTAACGGGTGCTGTCGATCGATTCGATTATAAGTCACGTGGACGAATGTCGATCGGCTTTCCTGTGCGAGCAGCGCGATAATGCGCATTTAATGACAAAACTGAAGGGGAATAGAGTCCCTGGGGAAGATTTTTGCTTTCACGATAGCGGGGCATTGCTGTCCCTTGATATCCATGTAAATCCATTTCGGGATCATCACGCGACATTGCCGTTAAAGCTGAACAAAGTCGGCTTTTACGATATCCTCCAATATCGCATCTGGTCACTCGGCAATAAAAGATGGTAGCAATCGGTTTTTGCATGAATCAGGCCTAAGAATAATATTACCTATTATTAAGTGCTCTGAATATTTGTAAACTCATGTATATCTCCTGTATCATGTAAAAATATCGTACAGAAAAGAGAATAAACAATTGTCCAAAGGGACAATGGAACATACGAACATGGTACTTGTACGAGTATGGAAAACGTAAAAAAACGGTTTTTGATTTTTTAAATTATATGCCCTCAGTTCGAAAAACCTGAAAAAATTATGTGGTAAGAACCATAACGAGATGCTAAAACTGTAAAAATATAAACTTAGTATCTCATAACTTCTACGAGAAGTCGGCATTTCAAAATTTGTTTTATTTATTAAAATTCGGTTTCGAAGCTAAAAATTCTGAAAAAATTCATAGATGTGCATTCTAGTAGCTAAAATAAGCCTGATTTTTTTCAGAATTTTCAATTAAAAAGGTTAAGAGAAATGATAGAAAAACCTTATTTTCTTTGTTACCCCATTACTACCCCCCGTGTGGACATACAGGGTTGAAAATCGACACAAAGTATTTTCTTTGGATAAGCTATCGAATGGACCATTGCAAATTCAATTTGGTTTTATCATTGCGGCTTATCATAGCGACACAATTATTTTCTACGAAATTACAACAGGTTAAATATCGTCAATCCCTGGAGAATCAGAAATTTGATATTGATATACTTTTTGGCTTCGTTGTAATTATTCAACGCACCGTATAATTTAATTATGTGCATAACAAAAGACCAGTAGATATTGTACTTTTTTCCCCATTATTATTTAAGATTTCGAAGCAGAATCTAGTTCTCCGAGGAGCATGTTCTCAGTATTTGAAGAAGTCCTCGCCGGCAAAGGGTTGGTGCGCATTTTTGACCTGCAGCAAAGAACTAACTTCTCGGTTAGTTAGTCGACGACCTAATGGCCGCGTTGATTGAATTCTCGGTGAAGATATAGATTACGCGCCCGTTGAGCAGAGTGAATCGTATCGTGGCTCGGGGCTCATGAATAAAAAGAAGGACCGTTCCGAGGGACATGTTTTGCGGCGACGCGAATTGTAATGTCTCTCGTTGCGGCATATGGCACCGAAAACTGGCTCGGCATACATAACTTTAAACGAAGCACCCAAGATAGTACCACCTGCCTCTCTCACTCATTTTAATTTGTCACCACGTTCTCGCCATCGACGTCGGGAGTAAGACTTTCTCTGTCTTTTCCCTTGGCACCACGAAATCCGTACAGACCGGGCGCAGACCACGCGAATTCTCTTCCTTTTTCGTGTAGCGGAGAGGAACGCGCACTATGCCCGTAAGGAAAGCGGTTCTGCATTTCGCCGGCTTCTTGCCTCGCTCGCCAATTATCTGCGCCCCGGAAAAAAATTCATTTTTCTACATTGGAGAAGTTTGTATCGTAATTGCTTGTATCGGAGACAGTCTCGCGCTTTCATGTTTCTTAACCGTGCGCGACGTCATGTAACTTTAAAGTCACGTACCGATCAGTTAAGTTTCTGAATCTTTGTCCCTCGTTCTTTGCCCAACCACAGAGCGCAGTATCCTATTCCTTAATATTCATTATGACGAACAATATGTCGCCAGATCGAGATTCCTTCCCCCACTCTAATTTGCCCTTCTACCGAGTTATTGCCTCGCGCTTCCGCCGCGGCAGAGAGGGGGTAACTTTTTCCCCTCGATTCGTGCTCCCTCCCCTCATCTGCCGACACTGTGCGAGGCCCCTGAAATAGGTCACGTGAATAACTCGGTTGCGGTTGGCGATAGAAAAAAATCATGTCAGACAAAACTTGCGCGATTTCGCTTTGCTGGCATAATTCCATGTTAATGGCTTTTTTGTTGGTGAACGCGTAGAAGACACACGAAGGTCAACTCTGTCTTTTAGGTTAGAATGAAATCGTTTTCTATGTGCTACCTGGTAGGGCGTCTTAAGACGTTTGAAGGTCAACTGCGATGGAGAATGTTTTACTTTGATTATTACATGTACACAAATATTTTTCTAACTCACTAAAGTATTCGTACACCGTTTAACAGTTTGTACTACGATTTATTTTACGATCACTATGATTAGAACTTCTTTACCGTTCATATAATTTTGATTCCAGAACTTGGACATTTTATCTGATGTTGGACCGGGAGAAATTGATTCTTTGTGCGCAAATATATTTTTTGAACCCACCAGTGTACATATTGTAAGCGCAACCTTTAGAAAAATATGTATAAAATAATCTGTATAAAATATTTACTCGATCAATGCAATGTGTATTAAAGTGTATCTGTGTGGATTATGTTGATAAAATATTTTGTTTGCTAATCTTAAAAACTATTTTCTATTGATATTGGTTACATAATACAAATGCTGATGTAAATACAAGCTTATCTCGCCTTTTTTGTCAAGTGACCTTTGCTGACTTTCAAAGACCTTAATATTGCATTCTATTTAAAATATAGCATTCTATTTAAAGAAACAAAGGTAACCTTCCGAAGCTATTTAACCTTATGTAACCTTAGGAAGCTATTCCCCCTAGGAAAAAAAGATTAACGCCATATTATGTCCCCCGTTGTTCCATGAATCTTTTGTTTCGAAAACTTTTCTGCTACCATCATACTTTCAGAGTTATCGTAGGTGGCAATAGTTAGTGCCTCGCTCTGTATTATAGAATAACGTGAGATCTTCAATTTCAATCAACCGACAATTGTTTTGAACAACGCTGATCGCTTCCACGAATGATATGGATGTTCAGGTGAAAATCCAAATTTACGGGACAGTCAACCTGTTAATAGTTAACCTATAGCTAGACAGCGGATTTTTATATTCAGACTGCAGCATTCAAGACGACGACGATTAGTTAAGGCGAGTTTCATTAACGAGAATATTCCAAAGTGCAAGTTTAGTTTTTAAAACTTCCCCTTGAAGTTTAAAAACGTTTTTTCAAAATCTCGAATTCCTCTAAGCACGCAGAACCATATCTAGCAAAAAGATTTGTACGTCCAGTTAGGTTCAAAGTTGGCCTATTTCTACCACCGTACCATTTCTACCATATCTTCATGCTTCGAACACTTTTTGGGACCATTGTACAGCGCGTTTGCGCTAAAAGGTGGAAACGTGAAATCGTGACGTTCACGTTTCAGCGAACAATAAAGCGACAGCGTATGGATTTGTGTTATAATGGGAGGGGGGAGTTGCTCGCAGACTTTCGAGCAACAACGTTGAAAGTGAATCTTCCTTTATCTCGTACCGGTCCAATTAATGTGCCACATGACGTTTCCGACGAGCGGAAATCGGCGGAGAGCTGATGGCCAGAGGGATACGAGCGGGTAGACTTCAGCACACGGCCAGATATCGGGACTCCTGGAGGGTCGGAGTTAATTGTATATCGGTAATCCAGCCTGATCGCTCTGCCACGCTACCGTGGAAACGTCAGTTGGCCCCTGCGATTTTTGAATCCCGAAACTTCATTTGGAACAGCACGTTCTATTATCGTCGATCGATAATCATCATCAATCATTAAAATTAAACACGGTCGTGTACGCTCGACTGTGCCCTAACTTTCTACTCGTTTCCGTACAATACAGTGTCTGACAAAATTGTGCAACAGACAATGTGAAATACCGAGGCTCGAATTGAACAAAATTTCGTTTGAGCTTGTTTATTTCACAAGTTCAACAAAAGATCTGTTCCCGTCGAATTTTTATGAAGAATTGTTACCCTTGGGAACTTCTGCGAAAAGTATTCTCGTTGAACGTCAAACACGACACAAATATAATAAATACTCCATGGAAACGAGTTCTCTTTGAATGTTTATCGGGGAGTTTCCATAAAATGAACGAAACATCAAGTTATTGTTATGTTTATTGAACGATGTAAAAAGAAAATATTCATATAATTAATACATGCCATAAAAATGATAAAAGTAATAATTAGTAATTGCAAATAATTTTGCACGTTCGTTGTACCGATATTGCAAAAATGTGTTCTTTCGTTCTCAGAAGTTCTATACAAATACAAAAATGTTTAGAGAATTTCTTTAGAGAAATAATGGTAGTAACAATGAAACGGATATTTAAAATTTGGCACACAAAATTACGAAATAATTAGGTGATATTATTTGTAGGATATACGTTAGAGATGCTCGAGGCCCAGCAACGATACGTAACGTTGCACAAGCTGAATTAATTACAAGGGAAGAGGATGGATAACGTACATACACCGTATAATCAAATTCTTTCGTGAAAGGAAGAAAAAAATGTTTGCTAATTTCTCGCTAACAATCTGTCCGCAGACGCGTGCCATGTGGCAAACACAATTTCACACTTCGATCGGACACGCCTGATTTTCCGAGATCCTAATTGGATGAAACTACAAAGATGAAGCTGCTGAGTCGTTCCCTCGTTGCTCGCCAGTTGTGTACACAACGGCGGAATTATAGTTTGTTAAATACAAAAGGCAACCCGTCCGTCCTTTCGCCTTCCCAAAAAAGATTGCGATATGTACATACATGCACATTTAGTTCCTTTGTTGCAGCTGGGAATTTTCAGTTTTAAGTTCAGGTAGTTTCAGTATCGACAGAAACACTTCAACACCTTGTTTTCCAATTTTCCATTTAGCAATGAGGCATCCCCGATTTTTTACACAATAACATTTTTTTTATAGGCTTTACAGCTTTCAGCTCAATCATAATGTAAGGTAGATTTAGGCTACACGTGATTGTTACGCGTAGTTTTATAAAAATAACAAGACTGAATTTAAAAAATATTGATCGAATCATTTCCCATAGGAAGACATTTATAATGTCAATAATTATGAAATAAAACATACGAAACTAGCGAATTTGACCGGTGGTAGTCGATTTAAATTACATAATATAATAGTTAGAATTAGATCAATGCAAATAGTTGCAGTTAGCATTATAAAAATTTGTTTACGGTTTACAGAGACTGGACACTCGGTGTGCGAGGTTCGTATTTTAACTTTGTGGCGATATTTGTGAAAGTATTGACTAATTTACATAAGTATTCTTTATCGTGAATATCGTTTATCATGGGAACACATTTTGACGATTCGTACATAAAAATAACCGAAATGTTTGCCTTAAAAAACGACGATTGAATTTTGATCGAGGCAAGTAAAGCCGTGAGCATATGTTTTTTCCAATGTTCCCATGCATATGACCCACAGCAAACACAGAGTGGCAATATAAAACGCTCGGGTGTCACGTGACACACTATATGGGGTTAAATATATGGCTTTGAAGCGAATATACGGGACAGACAGACAGTCATCAGCAATTGCGCTTTACGTCGTTTTTTTTTTACGGCTGTCGTATTCTTTTCTCGTAAAACGTCCAACATCGCAGTATCGAGTGAATTACGATTTTTGAAATTCGTTTTATGAACTGAGTGTTGAGCGATAACCGGTATATTATGTAGAAATATAATTTTTATTTTCGAAGAATATTTCTCTCAACATTTAAAAAAATTGTTTTCACTCTCTTCGGCTGTTGATGTTCGTCAATGTCAGTACGTTTACTCTACAATTACAAAAATTAATATATCTTGCATTTTTATTTTCCTATGTAAGTATACGAGCTCATTTTATTCTGATGTTAAGCAGATTATCAATTAATAAATCGCGTTCTTGGATTGTTTTAGAAAAAGCATTTTACTGTTCTACGGAACAAAAATGAGGAACTCATGGTGTAACCCATACTACTGTGAAGATGGCGGCACACTGCTCTATAAAACGACTAAAAAAAAACCGAGGATAAATTTTTATGGTTTCCTTGCAAAGAGGAAGCTTCAATCTTTACGTCTACGGTGGTTTTTGTTACGAAACAAATTTTTCACAGAGTGTATAGCATTTCTTAGAAAGAACGCGACTACAGTTTCTCATCCGTTACGCCATGAGAAAGAATTTACAATAAAATGAACGATCACTTTTTACAAAATAATTTTCAAGAACCGGAAACGTAGTGTTCGAATGCTTCTCAGATCCACGGTATTTCATTTGTCCGCAATGTGACGCATTCGTGTAGAATCCGAGGATGTCAATAAAATGGCAGACAGAATGACGAAACAGAAAATGAAGATCAATTTTCAAATCCAACGATTGTCCCATGGGGTGGGGGGAAGGGGGTGAACAAACGAAATACGAAGGAAGGTGTCCTCGGAATGAAAATCGTGGCGCAGAGCGCAGGTAAAACCGATTTGAGAATCAAATAAAATGCACGGGTCGGGCGCAATTAATCACAGACAAGAAGAGACGAGTTTCATTTCGGTTGCGCAAGGCCCGATGATGACGAATGGTAGGGTCATAATCCCGACGAGAGTGCCAATCGAGAATCAAATGTTTCGCGTCGGACACGATTGAGAGGCAGATCAAAAAGCATTGAAAAAGCATCGACTGGTATTTATCTGAAAGCTGGGGGAACGGGGGTAGGGGGAGGAGGGGGGGCCATGAAACGAGGCCGCCGCCACCGCTCGTACAGGAATAAGTTTGTTCCTCGAGGATGGCTTTTACCTTTCCTGTTCTTCTTTTATTTTTTCGTTGCCCGGCCACGTGGCGACGCGTGCTAGCCTCGGGGGACAGTTGGAGGGGCCCCTCGGCTGCCGATGTTCCGTCTGTCGCGTGGAACCACTCGGTGACGTTGTAACGCAGACTGCGATACTGTCGTGACAATGCGAAACGAGCTCCGATACTCGCAATCACCGATGCCAAAGAATGACAAATATATTCTGGACTTGTAATTTTTAATGCGAAATTTATTCAGATATTGTATTGGATTCTTTCTTGTTTATCGTACAGTTGCAACCTCCGATGAGAGGTTATTCTGCAGTCTGTATTACATACACTGATACACGAAAGTATTCGAACGCTTACAATTCTAATATTCAACCAATGAAATATGTATGTTAAATCGAAGCATTTGATGTAATATGACACATATAGCAAGGGATGGGTCTTAATACTACATAAGTAGGATTAGACAGTAATTCAACAATTTAAACCTTTTATACACTACATTTATTGTAAACACGTACCAGAAGCGGCCCACAAAAGTATTCGAACTTTGAAGAACTAAGTATTTCCAACGATAATAGAATGTAAACAAATATTTCTTAGTTCGCTAGCAGAGGGTCCCAGCGAAACAGTATTCAACATTTTTGCCACAGTCTTCATTACTAATAATATAACAAAATGAATCGCAAGAAATCGGAAACAAGCTAGTCTGTCAGATAATTAATAGTAAATTGGCATAAGGAAGGCAAATCATATGGTGACATTGCACAACTTAAGCCACGCCTCCTGGGCATTAGACCACGCCACCTGGGTGTTAAGCCACGCCTCCTGGACGTTAGGCCACGCCCCCTGGTTACTAGGCCACGCCCCCTGTGCATTAGGCCACGCCTCCTGGGTGCTAGGCCACGCCCCCTGGGCATTAGACCACGCCTCGTGGGTACTAGGCCACGCCTCCTGTCCATTTTGGCCACGCCCCCTGGGCATTAGACCACGCCTCCTGGTCATTTTGACCACGCCTCCTGGGCATTAGACCACGCCTCCTGGGCATTAGACCACGCCTCCTGGGCGTTAAGCCACGCCCAGAACTATCCCCATTGTTGCGTCTCTTAGTCTCACACTATTTACATGTTTACTGTATTACGTATTACGTTACGTATTATGTTAAGTATTATGTTAGGTTCGGCGTGGATCAAAGAATCTCCTGGACGATCTATGTCCCCGTGGAAGACCCGTGTGGTGGACATAAATTCTGGGAATTTCTGGCCGTATATGCAAATTAATTATTATGAAATAACGGTTTACATGCACGAGTTCCAAGGAGAAAACCATTTATTAGCAAGAAAAATAAAGTTATACGTTTACAATTCGCCGAAAAATTTATTTATAAAAATAATTCGTTCTGGGACACTGTGTTATTCTCTGATGAGAGTAAATTTAAAGTTTTTGGTAGTGATGGACGTAAAAATGTCTGGAGAAAACAGAATACAGAATTAGAACCACGAAATCTACGGCCGACTATTAAACATAACGGTGGATCTGTATTAGTTTGGGGCTGCATGGCACCCAGTGGAGTGGGAAATCTTGTGTTTATCGATGGAATAATGGACAAAACGAAGTACTTAAAAATTTTGCAGGAAAATTTAAAAGATAGTGTGTCAAAATTAAATTTACCATGTAATTACGGGTTTCAATCGGACAATGATCCGAAGCACACCGCCAAAATAGTTAAAGAATGGATATTATATAACGTTCCACACGTTTTACCACATCCACCGCAAAGTCCAGATTTAAACCCCATTGAGCATTTATGGGATGAAGTAGAAAGAAGACTGAGAAATACAGTTATTACTTCGAAAGAAGCGTTAAAACGAAATATTACTGAAATATGGCAATCAATTGATTCAAATGTTACTTCTAAGTTAGTCCACTCAATGGAAAACCGAGTTAGGGTCGTTATAAAAGCCAAAGGTGGGCCAACTTCCTATTAAAACTTTAAATTATTCAATTTAAATGATTATTAAATGTTCCGTTCGAATACTTTTGTGAGCCGTTTCTGGTACGTGTTTACAATAAATGTAGTGTAAAAGCGGTATAAATTGTTGAATTACTGTCTAATCCTACTCATGTAGTCTTAAGACCCATCCCTTGCTATATGTGTCATATTACATCAAATGCTTCAATTTAACATACATATTTCATTGGTTGAATATTAGAATTGTAAGCGTTCGAATACTTTCGTGTATGAGTGTACATAATATTGCAATAATGACCTTATACTAATGTGAAGGTAACGTAACAGATACATGTCGGTTGGAATCCCTTAATCGGTAATGGACGTGATGGTGACGTTATATACACAATCCACAATCTTTCAGGATTAGTAGGTCTGTGGAAAACAACCCCGTAATCTCAGGTTATACAGGGTGGTTGCTATAATAACTGGTGGTACAAGCGGAAAGGGGGTGATTCTACGCGAAAAAAGAAGTCGAAAATATAGAATAAAAATTTTTCGTTTGAGGAAAATTCGTTTGTTTTCGAGAAAATCGACTTTGGATTTTAGCAAAGTACACGTGCACTTGATCACGTCTCGTTATAACGGATCTCACTGTAGATCGTTGTCTCGATTGACGTTATGTTGATAAACACTTCCAATGTGACCGAAGTGTTTTCCGACCTATTAACTTACTTGCTCGCAAGTTGCAAGCAATTTGAAAGAAAAGATTATTGTAGCCTTTCATACTTTAAAACAATCGAATACGTTAGAAAGTGTTCATAGAAATTTAATTAGAAGAGCAGAAGTATGTGTTCGGCAGAATGGGCAACATTTTCAGCAATTTTTGTAATAATAAACTTTATGGTTATAAATGCATAAAATCTGCAGTATATATGTCGAATTAACACGAGTTTAAATGTTTTACCAGATCAAAGTGGATCAAAAGATTGACATGACACGAATTAAAATGGAATAGTTAAAATTACAGTAAATTCTAATACAAATTCTGAGATAATCAAGATTGTTACAAATATTCACGTGCTTACACAATTATATTTTTCATATATGAATAAATCACGCACGCTGAAATGACTACAATTAAAATTATTTGCGCCGAGAACTATTATTTTCATAAAATAAGTATACGAATAAATAAAGATGTTTCCTATAACGGTGCAAGAATAATTGCTAGGCAATTTTCAGATTCGCATTTAATAGCGAACATTAAATCACCAAGTGAATTATCTGGGGAAGCCAATTTCACCTCACGCGACTTTAAACAACGCAATTATGAATGAAGCAACAATTATGTAACGAGCTTTAGCTAATTAAGCCCTTTAACTGCGAATATAGTACTGGCCTTTCGAACGCAAATAATAAGTGAGCATATAACACAGGCGAACATTTAATTTGCAAAAACAAACTGATTAATATTTACTGTTTGTTGCATCGATCCTTACTGAAGGAAGCTGTGTTTCATTACGTTTTATTGTCCGCTCACGAGGAATTTCTTCTTTTCCATGAGAAAAAAATCGTGAAGCGCATGAGTGCAGTTGCAAAGTGTAATTGCACTCGTCTTTCGAATGCTATCCCACCATCTTCTTTTGCATGAATCGATTCTTTGTAAATATTATTCTCAATAAAAACGAATTACGGTACAATCGTAAAAAATTCGTTACTTTTCAAAATCTTTATTTTTCCAGCATCCACAGTAGACGTTGAAACACTTCACCACTGCGTTTGTGTATAAAGAAACACTGTCCTTTGCATTTTGCAACTGCACCGATCCATTTCAGTAAAAAGTCGTATTGCAGGATGCTACAACTTAATGCTGCGTGCAAAACTAAAAAGAAACTAAAATTTTTGTCTGTTTTATGTTGTCATTAACAACCGAGTTATAATTCGGCCCAGTTAGATACACCCCGTATACTGTGTACAAAGTTTCAAATTAGTTACGCGTTTATGTAATATTTTAAAAAATCTAAATGAAAAAGAATTCTAGATAAAAAGATTGGCGTAACTTAACACTAGAACTACCGAGCCCTAAACGTGACTTAGACTTATCCCTTTATGATAACAGCAAGATTGAATTTGCTCAGGTTTCATACGATTTTTATGGTAACATGTACTCCAAAGAAGAGATACATTGAAAAATTTCTCGTAATAACGTTTTCATAGTTTCAGTAATCGTGAAAGAAGAAATCATCCACCAGTCATTTTGACTGATTCGGTAGTTCTAGCGTTAATGAAAGGATAATACAAGTTTATGCACAGTATAAAATTAGTTACACCGTTGTATTGAAAATTTAAGATCGACATTTTTCGCCTAAAGAAAGATTCGGAGTTGCAGGGGTTAAGGGGGCCGGCAGGCATTTGGCCTTGACTGTCACGCTATGTTACGCTGTTCCTTTTTCTAGACATCTTACGTCTTAAATAAGTAAGTAATCAATTAAAAATGCATATCCCCGTGTTTTACATGTCTTTGCTACGTCTGTATAGAGCCTATTTTCGATACGAACACTAAATCTCTCGAAATTAAGAGAATCTCTCAGCGGCAGCCATCTTGTGACGTCATACTTGCTTCAGAATTCGAATCTCCTGCCGAATATTACAAATTACTCCGCGATCAGGTAGAAATTCGCAATTTGGGCTCCATACAGACGTAGAATGGACTTTTGGGAAACACAATTGACCACTTCTAAACTGCTCATTGTAATATTGAAGCGGCAGCCATCTTGTGTCGTCGTACTTGCTTCAGAATTCGAATCTTCTGCCGAATATTACAAATTACTCCGCGATGAGGTAGAAATTCGGAATTTGGGCTCCATACAGACGTAGAATGGACTTTTAGGAAACACAATTGACCACTTCTAAACTGCTCATTGTAATATTGAAGCGGCAGCCATCTTGTGTCGTCATACTTGCTTCAGAATTCGAACTTTCTGCCGAATATTACAAATTACTCCGCGATCAGGTAGAAATTCGCAATTTGGGCTCCATACAGACGTAGATTGGACTTTTGGGAAACACAATTGACCACTTCTAAACTGTTTATTGCAATATTGAAGCGGCAGCCATCTTGTGACGTCGTACTTGCTTCAGAATTCGAACTTTCTGCCGAATATTACAAATTACTCCGCGATCAGGTAGAAATTCGCAATTTGGGCTCCATACAGACGTAGAATGGACTTTTGGGAAACACAATTGACCACTTCTAAACTGTTCATTGCAATATTGAAGCGGCAGCCATCTTGTGACGTCATACTTGCTTCAGAATTCGAATCTTCTGCCGAATATTACAAATTACTCCGCGATCAGGTAGAAATTCGCAATTTGGGCTCCATATAGACGTAGAATGGACTTTTGGGAAACACAATTGACCACTTCTAAACTGTTTATTGCAACATTGGAGCGGCAGTTTGTATAGATTTTGACCGTTGCGAAGGTATATGGATTTCAAACCATGCCGGCCCCGTTAAGAGCGGGAGGGAATCAGGATTCAAGAGAATTTGCTTAGTCGTGTGCCGAGGATAAGCTATCGTGTCCGCTGCAAAAAGCCGAGGGACGGTTTAGTTTTGTCTGGCAAGCAGCGATTTGTCGAATTATAACGGCTCGTTAGAAACTCTGCGGAAAGGTTTCTCGGCGAGCTGGCAAAAAGCACAATAAAATTAAGGCGGACGACGCACGGTGTACGGTATACGGCGCACGGTACATGGCACACGGCACATGGCTCACGGAAATCATGATGAAACGGTGTGATTGAGAAAACCGGTAGGACATTACGTATGCGAAGTATGCCTGCATCGGAACGGCTGTAGGTACCGATGCAGCAGAGAGAGAGCATATGGTGTCCCCACGAAGTCTTCGGCATGCAGCGAAACGATGCAACAGATGGTGCAGGAGCCGCATGGCTCGTGCTCTACTCCTTCTTCTTCTTCTTCGTCTTCTCTCTCGCCCATTCGTCGTGTCTGCCTCTCCTTTTTTATCTCCTCCTTTCCACTCTCTCTCTCTCTGTCCCTCTCCAACGTTTCGCTTCCTTTCAGACAGATTCACCTACGTGCACCCTTTCCTTTCTCCCGTCTTGCAATTAGTTTTCGGTTTTTGTTTTCTGTTCGATTTTTATTAATAGACCGCGGATTTTATGCATTCGCGAGGAAAATTGAGAAGAAGTACCGAGTATCTATTTTCAAACAAAATTACTAAGTAACAAAAGAAATGCTTATTCGGAAAGAAATAACACGAGCGGGTAATTAAATTGTTATAAATCAGGCAACGTGTACTTGCTCCATTCATCTAGCAGTTGACATAATGATTAATTTGAAATATTTTAAGACGATCATTAAGTGAAATCATAAGGGGGTGTAATATTGCAGATTATTAGATAATATTCATCAGTAACTTTTCAGGTAAAAAGAGATAATTTAGCATATTATTTCTAATAATTATTTATTTTGTATTGCTCGAAAATATGCAAACCTCAACATTGAATAATTAATATCTAATATCTCGCATACAGTTTTACATTATACATGAACCCTCGGACCGATATTTCGCTACAGTTTTCTTTCGATATAAGTCGATAGCGATGAAGAGGAAGAGGAGGGGATAGCAATTTCCTTATTTCGAAATAAAAAGCGTCGTCTTATATCGGAATGAAATTGCATATCGACGGTCACTCGAGCTTATCCCCACCCCGATGGGTCACGAATGACTCCGAGATAGCATAGAGCCATAATCCTCATAATCATAATAATGGGAGGGTTAATATCTTAAAGGTACTCCATCCTTCGTATGGAAATTGTGAATCTGAAATTGTATTTTTATTTCATTTTACACATGCATAATCTGAAGGGAACCAGTTTCTCTTACTTTCTTCGGAATTGTTTTAATCCCTTTGTAATATAAACTACTATAATGTATACCATAATAACATAATATAATAGATTCTAAATATAATGATTAGTCTTATAAACACTGGCAATTAGTTATTTTAAGAGGCAAGGATTGTGATGATTTGTGTTCGAAGGATATAATGGTAAGGGAGATGATAGAATTAATTTTCATCGCATCGTAAATGAAAATATCACGCATCATCGCGTCGTTCCCACGACGACATTTTGATATGCGGGCAGAATAATTTTTCTCCTCGCATTAGCTGAGAATTGGTTCACACGGTCGATCAGTTCGATAGCACGCGAAAGAACTGTGGATGAAAATAAGAAGCCACACTCAGTAGTACACCTGCATACATACACTTGCATATAATTAAGTAGATCATTGTCGGGGTGTACTTTTTACGGTTGGACATTGTCTCGCCCTAACGTCGGCCATATTCAAATTGTCCAATGGCGCGGATGATGGTGGAAGCTACAACGGATGCCGTTTCCGGTGCATATATCTCACGTTTTCTTATTCTGCAACTGAACGCAGGTTGCATTTCGAAAAACTAATCAAAGTGTAGAAAAATGTGGACTTATATCGTCCAGTTCATTAATCTGACAGTCTCTAGACAATGGAGAAAAAACTATTCAATTTAATTACTTATATTATTCCACTTGAAGAGGGTAAGGGACCCAATTACTGTGCCTATATTAATTACATTCAGTTTTACAGCATAGGGAAAGTTAAAAAAGGGATATTAAATTTTTTTCATTAAAATCAGTTAATATATTACATATATCTTTCTTTAATATTCATTGTGTATTAAAAATAAGTGTAATTAATACACTTATCATTGATATAACTATCATCCCTGTAAAATGAAAGAGAAAAGCAGAAATCTAATGATTTTTGTTACATGATTTATTAATATTAGGATAATTTGACAAAGCTACATCTCATGGACTGTCTAAATAAAATTAATTTCACTAGTTTCGTGTATTCAATTCATTTCAATTTTTGTCATAAATACATAAAATCTGCAGTCTACCAATACATATTATAAGCAACTATTAGTTCCAAATTTCTATTGGAATGGTTCAAGGTTCTCCGTCAATTGTGGCTGATAAAAGAGACTATTATGGTTTGAAAGACGTATTCGCAGTGCATCAGGGCAATGATAACCGTTGATCTAACGCACGTGTTGCATAGTAACAAGAGTTAAGTTAAAAGTACGTTAGCCATTCCCGCATGTTCTCGGTAGTCAACAAGTGTTATTGACTTGGACATCTCTTACCCTCTACTGCATGCGGTCTTGAAGAAGACCGCTTCTTCGGGGATGGCTTTTCTCACGCACGTGCGGCCAACAACGTTAGGCGGCCACCCCAATGCATTCTGCTATACACCTGCAGTTTTCTAACATCAACAGACACGCTCTTCTTCTGGAATATCCGTTAAGCTTGATTAATTTACAATTCCTAGCGACATTTTCATTTTATCGGTATCCCCTGGATACTTTCTCACGGAATTCATTGGGTTCGGGAAATGTTAGACACGTTACTGGCGTATTGGTGTGCGACTGGTATAACGTGAGAAGTATAATCCCGAAACTCGCCATGTTCATATTTTAAATATTTTGAGATGAATATTGTAATCCGTTTGTTTGCCACCACTGACTTTTTTGTATCAGTCTGCGGATTGACTTGCAGTTAAACTTTTGAAAAATATTAGATTAAACATCGGTGTTGTTATCAAAAATCGCTATCTACATAAACGTGTTCAATCAATGAAAAATCACCATGCATTTTGTAAGATTAGTTTTGTTCGCATCTTAGCAGCAATATTTGTAGGTTATGTTCGTCACTACATATATTGCTTAACATTTTATGGAACTTAAAAGTCCTATAGCGTCGATGTTTAACCCTCGGACTCCTGCGAGTTCTGCCGGGGTCATTTCTGACCCACGCTGATACCTCACTACAGTTTTCTTTCAGTTTTAGGCGATGGCTCGGATTACTCGGATTTGTTGAATAAAAAAACTAGTGGTTTGACCGACAGCGGTAAGTTTAGTGTTGATTTATTAATATTTCAATATTTCTTAACCTTTATGTTCGACGCTAATTTTGTTTCCTTTTTTTTTTTTGCATCAAGATATTTTCGAAATGTGATGGTCGCCCAGAAGATCTTGATGGACAGCTTCAAAGGGATAATTTCGGAAGTCAACATGCGGGAGATTATGAGGTCGATTAATTTTTCGATGGAGTAGCGAATGAAAGATAAGAGATTCGATATCGGTGAAAGCGTGCCTGCAAGGATTGAGACAAACGGCTTCGGAATACCTATATCTATACGTATCACCGGTATTGTGCAAATGTCTTAGACCACCTGCTACAAGATAAATTTTTATTGCTTTCTGAATGAATTTAAAGCCGCGATATAACTTTACGTTTTTAATTATGTTGAAGATATATACACGCAACGTGTTCGACCACTTTTTAACTGATCTTGCAACTTTCTACACCCGATATGTATGTACTTGCCGTTTCATGCGTAACTTATTGTCATTCTACTAAAAATATAGAAACTGGTACAGAAAACGTAACGCGACACTTCGTACGATTATAATTATTCAGAAGACTTTAGAGACAGAAGATTTTCATCGCCTTAACAAACTGGAATAAAAGATCATGCTCGAACACTATACTACTATGTACAATACTTATATCACTACAAATATTCATTGTGTAATTATTATGTAACTTTTCGGTAAAAATGATGTACCTACTACTTAGCGATGTAAAACAAATATGTGTACAAACATTTATTCATCTATATTTAAAGTAGATTTTAATTTGATTTAATTGAAATATTTATATATTTTGTTATTGAAGAAATATTAAAGAATCTATTGAAATTATATTCAGAACTAATATTTCTTTTAACCATAAAAATGTAAAGTATAATATATTAATTAAATCAATTTCCTCCAACGCATCTCTTTCCTGAATTACAACTTCGATTAAACAGTTCTTATTAATCACCGACACAAGCAATGAACCCCGCCCCTCACCCACCCCTCAATATCACGCTATTCCAATAACCTTCGTTAAGTGCTGTACGCTAATTGTTTAATACGAGAAAAGTTAATGTAGTCGCTAATTACCATCGCGAAATTTTGGTAGTAAAACTTATAGCGCGTGCAAACGTAAAAAGTAAGTACAGAAGCTCCGAAATGATCCGAAGTGCGTCGGTCCCTGCATAATTACATGTCCGCGTTAATTATTGTGATGCAATGAAAAAAATCGAAGTCTGTAATGTTCCTTAACGTGGCCCAATTATTCCGCCGGCGGAATTGACGACAGTCGGAATCGAGTGGGCAGGGGCAACGGAGTTTATTGGAGCGTGACGTTGAAATACGTCTCTCTTTGTCCCTCACCGCGAAAACCTCGGAATCGCAAGCGCGTGCAGCCAATTAGATGGCTCTCTCGCGAGAGAGCAATCCTGTTCGTTACAATTACTCACTCTTTCGTTCCATTTCGGCGCGAGTACGCGCAGGCCGGCGTCCGCCATTATTCGAACACAATTTTATTTGAATACGCTCCGCGATAACACTGTAAGACAGTTAGTAAGACAGTTAGTGTTACTGATTTCTCAATATTTTTCATTTCTCGAGAAATGAGAAATAAGACTATATTTCTCGAGAATTCTCGAGAATTTTTAATAAAATGAAAAATATTGGGAAACTTTTATCAAACTTTTATACAGTGAAACATTACGCTTTTGTTTTGAAATGACTTCTTAAGAAGCATAATGTGTCTAATGGGGTAACGAAAAAAAAAAACAATTGTTTGTTTTTGTTCGAAAACGAAAAGAAATATTTTGTCAATGTACATATTTGGTAAATGTCATAGAAAACTATTAAAGAAACGATTGAACTATTGCTAGCTAACGAAGTATACTTTATACTTTTTACTTTTCAGAGAAATTGAAATTGTGCGTTGAAATAAAAGTCGCGTTTATGAAAAACAAAGGTGTTACAGTTTTTACAAAAAGAGATTATATGTCTTATAGTTTTGTCACGCTAAAAGTAGATGTTTCCTCACGAAGTGAAAATGTTTGTTCTTACCCTTTCGAACGAGTCCAAACACGACATAAGTCGGACTAGGTAATGTAAATAACAAAATTAAGACATACGTATGATTGCTATGTGTGAAGACTATAAAAGTAGATCGATTTGCGTCATGTTTGGACTCGTATGAATCGGAAAAATCACGAAAGTTCGCTGAAACTACGTTCGAAAAGGTAAGACGAACATTATTGAATTTGAAATTTTCCTTGTTTCACGTTTATTTTTTACGAACTTCTACTGATGTAAATGACAGCATTGATGTGTCACATCTGAAAACTATTTTTCTTATTTTCGTAAATACTACTAAAAAATCTCTATGATAATTGTGAGAAATGGAAAATATATTTCTCTATTTAATAATTTTAATAAGTCGAAAAGAATGTAATGATGTCCTCACTAATTTTGAATGTCTTCAGAGTTTTTTGTTTCATCTATTCATTTTTTAACATAAATCCATGAAATCCACAGTCTACTTATTATACACATTAGCTCAGATACATGATGAGCTCGAATAACGACTGACAAATAAGAAATACAGGCTCTCCTAAATGAATAACGAATAATGGATAACCAGAGTGACGAATTTATCTCTCAAATAAATTATATGAATAATGGCCAACACTGGTGCCCGGCCTGGCGATCGATAACACTCGTATTCCAAAAAAATTCCGGCGTGGTTTCCGTCAGCTCTCGCGATTATGAAACACCGTTTCCGGGTCGTGGTCGACGATAAGAATCATCGGAAAAAAAACATTTTTTAAACTTGCCGGCACACTCTCCCCGTGACACGACACGAATACGACACGAAAATGAATTCAAAAATCAATTTCCGTAATTGTTCGAGGTATCGGCCCGATTGGAATCGGACCCGCGTCTTCGACCCAGTTATTTAACCGTGTTACCACCGTACCAGCTAACTTCCAAACCCTTTTTCGTTTCTCGCGCGACCAATTAACCATTTAAACGTCGCTCGTATCCTTTTATTCCTTTTTTTTTCACCTCCTCTTTTGTCTTTTTTCTCGGATCTCCCACCGCGATGCAGGCTTTATCTTCGCCGAACAATCAGGCCTACTTCTGCCTTCTTTTAACCGGTAAACGCGAGATCGTTTTCTAGAAGGAAGAATCGGAGGAACGGTTTAATTGAATGTCGATTTTAATTTTCGATCGATTTATTTATGGGAGGAAACTTGTAATACCGTTTGTACAAAGTAAACCAAGAAATTAATTATAAAGTAAATGTCGGGTCGTAACATAAATTCTTTGGTCACCTTTAATGCCTTCTTCTCGTTTATGAACAAAGTAGAGAGTTACAAACAATCTGTTATCAAATCGTTCACTGTAAGTACTTTTTATCTAATTACATTTATCCCTATTCGCAATAAGGTGCAACGAAATCGCTGAAATTAGAATATATTTATGTAATAACAATAATAATATTTATGTAATCATACTAATAATATTTATGTAATAATGATATTTATTGATTACAATAATAACACGGTTCGGTAAAGCAAACATTATCTAGATAAAATGATGGAAAGAGTTCGATGAGAAGAAAAATGAAATATACTCTTTATTGGTCACTTACAGTTTTTATTGGGCGATTCAATATTTAATTAGCACGTTCGCTACCGACCTCCCAGGACGTGACACCTATGATCTTGTGCTTCATGAAGAGAAAATCGAACTAATTTCATGCACACACATGAGAACTACGATATTGTATTTGGTAAAGAGAAAATCGAATTAATTTTGCGCATGTGGTTATTGAAAATCATAAAAGTCATAAAATGACACTTGGACAATTCGGCAGGTACGTATAAATTAATTCAGAGCCCATTCTTGAAGATTTTGTTAACTATTTATCAACATAAATCTGCAAGACGTATTTTCTAAATTTTCATTAAACGAGATGAAAAAGTTGCACAAAGCGCGAGCTTTACTATTTTCTTTCATTCTTTTTTCGAGATTACAACGAAATGAAATCTTTTCGAAGTTATTCATCCACACGAGCTGGTAAACTAATTTTTCGAACGTCTTGAAAGCGCCCCAAGTCGTTTGAACTTATTATCAAAAAAAGTTAGCGTTTCAACGGGTGTACGTGTGAGTAGACATGTGACGGCTTTAAACAAAAAGGCGACATAAATAGTAACGCGTGGCACTGGCACAGAACCGAGAAGAATAATGGCGTGTGTTGCATTACATTTCGATATCTGATGTATCGGTGACATTCCAAGTCGGTCGGGGCAGTGGTTGGCCGGGGGAAGAAGACCATAAGCTTCCAAGAATCAGCACCGCGTCGGGTTGCGGTGGTTCCGGTTTTGGCCGACTCGGTGGTAAAGTCAGTCCAAAAACGACTTGAGCCGGTCCAATTGAGAAACTGAAATATCTGATCCGGATAATTCTTTCGCGGGCTCTGTTTCTTTTTCTCGATGCGCAGCTTGCACTTGCTGTCGCATATTCGCAGCTGTACGCCATTTAAGGGCTTACCGTACAACGACGCGACCCGTCGTTGTTCTCCTTTTTTACAGCCCCGCGTTTACTTTTGACAAACAACACCGGCTATACGATTCCTACATGGAACGTTCACTTTGTAACGCGTTCACGCTGCCACGGCCGGCACTCGTTCTATCCGTTAACCGTGATATAACACGGTGCCCTTTACGAATACGCACGTATGCGTGGCAAGTAGTGTTCCTCCTCGAGAAATTTTATAATTGACTATTTCTCATTTCTCGAGAAATTTAAATTTAGGAAAATTCTTACGAATCTCATTTATTTCATATAAATTCTTAAATTCTCTTAAATTCTTATATAAACTTTAGAAAAATTGAATACTGAATTGGGTAATGAAATTCTGGTTGTTATTAAAGAAAAAATATCTAAAAGAAGAGACAAGATTGTTGTATCCCTTATGAAATATCCGCATAATCCAGAATCTCTGCAAAAAGATTCAGAAGATACATTTTTTTATTTAACGTCCAACGCAGATATGTATAAAATGGCAAAACAAATTCTAAGCATACTTTTTGGAAAGTATATCAATGATTCTTATGAAAATAGTGAAAAACTTTCTGATTCTCAGGATGAGCAACTATCACTGGAAAAAACGGTTAGAATTAGAAATTGCAGATAGCCTTCAAGAATTGAGTGTCAAGAGTTTAGCGGCAGAAGAAAATAAATTCCGGACTCTGACAAAGGAATTCCAAATTTTCTGTCCACTGGAAAAAGGACATCCAATCTTCAGCAACTTTTGGATGTTCCGTATACGATAAAGCCAACATCCACACAAAATGAAAGAAATTTTTCTACGGCTACAGATTTTTTTACAAGAAAAAAAAAGAAATAGATTATCTTATTCTACATTAGACGCATTATGCTTCTTAAGAAGTCATTTCAAAACAAAAGCATGTATGAATGTTTCACTTTATAAAAGTTTGGTAAAAGTTTCCCAATATTTTTTTATTTTATTGAAAATTCTCGAGAATTATCGAGAAATGAAACATGTTGAGATTTCAGGAACACTAGTGGCAAATCAATTACTGATCATTTTATGTAACCTTTAATGTTCCTAAGAAATTATAATTTATTCTTTCCGTCCTTGTAGTTATCTCACACAATTTAATTCATGATTACTTTTATCAATTTATCATGCTTTAATGCTCCATGATTGTTTTCAAATAATAATTTGGGATTAGTTTACTCTTCTTTGTTTTGATAGTTATTACAAATAATTGCAATTTATGATCATTTTAATCGATTACTACCTTTTTGTGCACGTATTTATTTATTCAAATGTTAACTGTTACCTCACCCATTTAAGGGTTGGTCCGTATGACAGGATTTATCTACATTTGAAAGTTATTATTTATTCATTTTTATATATTACTGTTCTTTGTTATATTCGTTTATTAACGTATTGATCATCGTTTCATTAAATATTAAAGTTTGCTAAAACAATTTGTATGGTTGTTTGTTTAACGTAAGCCGATATTAATTCGTGAACGATTGAAAAATAACATCTCAATTTCATTGGTTAAAATTGTAGGATTGTGATATAGAAATAAATATGATGAACGAATAAGTAGACACTAAAAAAATGATAAATGTTATGAAACTTTGTGAGCACTACATAGTTTAAATTTTAGTAGGACAGAATGTTATCTCTAAACAATTTCTCAACAATTAGTGAATTTTTGTCATCTGTTTGCGCTGAACATTTTTTCCTAACATTCCTCCACTATTGCCTGATTCACAAGAATTCTACAAAACCGAGGCAATGACACAAAAATCGAAAAATTAGGTTTGATCGTGGATATCTCTTTGAATTTTCTGTTATCTCCCGAGTGTCAATAAAATTTAGTTCACTCGCGAAGGAGATAAATTTGTTATTAACTTCATTTAAGACGAAGAATTTTATCCCTATCCACGACCAACGTGCAAAGTACGAAACCGCCATAATACGATAAAAAAGGTTATTAAACTGCTGCCAGCTTAAAAACGCAATAAGCACCATAGAATGATACAGTACATTTGTTGCTTTACTCGAGGTTAAGTGCGTGTTTTTAATACCTACTGTTCATTATGCATTGAAAGATTGGTTATCGGTTGATTGTATCACGCGCAGGTAGCTCTTCTTCGCCGCTCACGCTCGCAATCAACATCGTGCTCATACAGATGGCCAATTTAGTTTTCGGTGCAGCTACCTGCGCTTGCGCTTGCACGCGAGTTTGTTGCTGCGAGGCCGCCGTTTTCTCTTTGATTGCACGATCGCTCGTTGTTTTCAACAATTTCGGTACGTTATTACCATAAAGTTAAATATTTACCGAGCCAGTGAAAACGCGAACGCTATCGCAAGGCAGTTCCGGTTTCTCTTCTCGATTTAAAGGAGCTGCAGCTGATAGAAGGTACGCCCGCAATGTTGTTCAAATGGCTTTGATAATGGTCCCGAGAAGTATTTCTTTAATATATATAAGCGGCTCGCTTTCATACGAAAACGTTTCAATCTATCTGACAGGACCACCTGCATCACGTTCACCTACACGTGCCTTTATTTATTATTTCTGGCAAATTTTGTATAGCTACTATTGTAATCTTTTTCTATTTACCCTGCTACTCAAAAGCGCGTGGAAACTTCTTTAATTGCGATCACCCAAAATGTGATTTTTATTGATCAAAAAAGTACTTGAACACTAAACTTCCGGTTCTCGAGAAAGTGTTCGTCATAATTTTGTTAAAAAGAATAGTACAGTAAAGTCTCGATCTAAGCCGTACGGAGCTACACGATCTTTGTCAGTTCGCCTATCCCCTCCACTCGGGAGAGGAGCCAAGAAGTATATTAGTGTGAAACACTACCAATCCAATTACGGAATCGAATTCGATTTTTTCGGGAAAGCATAGCCTCGTATGAACAAATTGAATTCTACATTTTCGACTAATTTTTTAAATGTAGAATCACCTCCTTCTCGATTGTTGCACCACTTACAGACAGCCCTGTACAAAGTAAAATATTTTTTCTTAGAATCGAAGACTTCGATATATGATATAGGAAAATATGTATTTCTAACACGTGAAAACTTGCGCTAATTTGTTAAGGAATTCGAGGGATTAGGTTGCTAGACGACGCGTAGGAGAAATTGTTGACAGAATTCCATTATTATAATATCTATTCCGTTCTTACGGAATGAACTTTTTGCAAAACATGTAAGTTTTGATAGAACGGCAATGTAAGGTATTACGCGGGAACGTAACGACGTGTAACAGAATGGAGGTGCACACTTAGCGGACATATAGCTTCGGCCTCAACCCTGTCGACATTTATCCGCAATTTTCAGATGCAGGGAGTTCCACTCGGAACAGCTGCTTGCTTCGCTTTGTGAAAGTGTCGACGTTTTTCATGCCGTCCAGAAGAGAAATCGAAATCGGGATTGGTTACACCTTTCTATTTTATAACATTCGGATGAACGCGAAGCTGACATTCAGTTCGATTAGCATTTGGTCTATAGTAGGTGTCGATCTGCGGAAAAATTGATCTTCCAAGCTGACTAAAGTTGGCTAAAGGCTCGCTAAAAGTCGAGCATGGCTTCTGCGAAGCCAGTCCCGTTTTGAGACAGCACCCACGGAAATACATGCATCTAGGTGAATAAAAAAACATTTTTATTCTTTCAACGCTAAAGACCGAGCACAAAATGTGATTTGCTTAAGATATTTTGTGAAAATTGCAGTACTAAATTCATTTCGATTTCCTGCAATTTTTATAACAATGTGTGCTTGTATGAACAAAATTGACTATATACCTTCTAACACAAACACCTTTGTTATCTCAATAATTATAAAATAAAAAATGTGGAGCCGGTCATTTGAACGAACGTGGTACCAGAAAAATTATTTAAACAGACTGTGTTTATGTATTCACTTTGTATTTCTACTTACAAGAAATTAATTAAAAAGATGTAGACTTACTGCCAGAGAAGTTATGTATTGGGTTGTAACATAAACACGTTTGATTAAAAAAAATCATTATACCAAAGATGATTATTTACGAGTGCAAATCGTGCTTGAAATTTTAATTTGAGCATTAATGGAAAGATATAAGTGAAAATTTCAATGTTTATTTTTGATACAATTATTCGGTATTTGTCACGTTTCTTTTTTCTTTCATCTGTCGTAGCCTATTGTTAGAAATGAAACATCAGTGATTTTTGGGGACCATAATCCCATATTTTAATTCAACTAACTGCTAAGAATCACAATTGGAATATTCGAAGTTACCCATGCCTAGTTTCGTTTGTCTTCTTCAAAAGATTGGTAAAAATATTTTTAATGCAACGAACGTGGATTTTGAAATCCTGTGTCGATCAAATTGCCACGATACTCGGGTTTCGTACGCGATAAAAATTCTCTGGTACGATAGTACTTTCATCGTTTCCAGGAATGGGTAATCCTTAAGTAGCATTATTGTTCGTTAGCAGTAATGACGAAATGAGGATTTTCCGTTGTGTTATGATCTGGTCTTCTAAAAAAGAGACCTAATTGTAAGATGTACTCACGTGCTGGCTGAATTCTTCGTTCATAAAACTCACTGTGGTAGAAAGTACTATCTGCTGCGAATGGAAATATCATAATAGTTTAAAAATAATGGATGAAGAAGAAGAAGAATGGAAAAATATATTATCTAAGAAGAATCTCTGTTGGAATAGAGAATTTCCGACACTTATAGCTTTTAATACTATGGCTAACAAGCATTAAATACGATTGTTATACAGTGGATCCAAAAAGTATTTAAACGCTACATTTCGGATTCTCGAAAAATTGTCGAAAAAGTACAGCAAATTCAAACGTTTCCAAAAACTATCGAAAAATGTTCTCGTAAATGAAACTGCCGTGTAGTTCAAGATTGAATCTTCTCCTTTCAAACGACTGATTAAAACTTAATCTACGATTTTTTTCACCATTTTACAGATCAAAAATGAGAAACGAGTGTGATCATATAAAGCTTTCATGGTGCAACTACTGTGACTTATACTACAGTCGATAAGCTCAATAAAGCTCGATCAGACGACTAAAAAAGATCGTATATCAATTTTTAAGATGTCGTTGTAAAGAGGAAGCTACAATATTTAAATCTACGATGGTTTCTGTCACGAAAAATGTTTTCTAAATTTTTCACAGACGTTTGAGTGCATAGCATTTTTTAGAAAAAAACATGATTACAGTTTCTCGCCCGGCTACATGATGAAAAGAAATCTTAGAATAAAATGAACGCTGGATTATGAAATTGGAGCCTTCTAGCTTTGAAATGAGTCCAAACTTATTTAAAAACATTTTTAAAAAATATTCTGAAATATTGTTTACGTTCGTTAATTATTGATCTAACTTTAGCAACCTACCATAAAATCATTTTATGTTAAACGATGGTATAAAATGAAGTAGGTCTTGAAATTATGTGTGCAGACCAACAATTGTCGAATTAGTAATAGTCGAATGCTAATAAAACTAATACAGAATACTTGTTTGTAATCGATGTTAAATTGCAAAAATAATAATTAGTCTGAATATAAAAGTACGTTGAAATTTATATAAGCTCACGGAGTAATTCATAATAAAATAATTAGAACAGATATTCTATTAAATTCAACACTGTATTAAAAAAGAATCTGACATCTTATGGCGAAGCAAAATTTATAACACGAATTTTTCCACGCAATCGAAGAGGGAAATTTCGGAAAGCAATTTTTGAAATCTCCACAGGCAGTGGTTACCGAGATGATTTTTCGTGTCGTAATGGGATCGGCGGTCTGCAATCAGATGCAGTTTCTACTGCACTTATTGTCAGGTAGGTACGAATACATTTTCGCGAGCATTATGCGGTCAGCTAGTTATATTTTTTTCCACAGCGGAGTCCGATAACCGTGTGTAGTTAGTCGGTTTTTTGTTGCACAATCGATGAAATATCGCGAAGTAAATTATCCCTCGAACATCCATCGTAAGCTTATTATGATTTAATCAAACCCACCCCTCTTTGTGCAACACTCCATCATACACGGTGACCGAGATGATTACCGTAATGATTATCCTGATCTTTTATTTACTTGGCATGATTTATTAACCAAACATTCTTTTCAAATATTATTATCATTTGCGAATTGATATCCGATAGCTTCAAAAATAAATATGTTGTCTCTGTACACAAACGCAATTTACCTACTTGTTAAAAATTCATTTCAACATTTACTCCAATAAACTAAAAGGGAAATATAGATCCATGATATTTATTGTCGGTATGGCGGCCCCTCACAGGATATATCCAGCGGCAGTGGGAATAGTTCTGAGACTTCTATCGGCTAGGCATTTCAGACATGTACAGGGTAAACAATGTATTCGGTATTTTACGCGTATTTCAATTACAAACGAATATGACGCTGACGATAACTGCATACACGTGTGCGCAACGATTTCGTTAAATTAAAGTCGAAACATGTCACTGTTCATCCGGCTGTAACTGTACTTGATTACCGTGAACCAGAATACACCATGGATAATTTCTCGAGTATTTTTCGAGTCTCGGTGCCGGGAATCATGCTCGTCACGTGAGTGGCAATCACCGATCAGTAATCGACGATACGAATGGCCACTCTTGCGGTCAAAATCCACGCAGGAGTGCGATTTGAGATGCGTCGTACGTGTCTCGTCCGAGGACATCCTCCGATCCTGATGTCAATGACGGACATTCAACGCGTTCGTGGCGTCTCCCGACCTAAAAGGCTTCATTTCCGAAATTTTCGATCACTGACAAAAATGCAGGCCAACGTAAATAAATAGACTGCGGATTTTTATGCAAACTGAAAATTCTCCGCATTCGTTTCAGGATACGGAAGAAATTGAAACGTTCATTTCTATTCGTAATAATTTTAAGCAGTTGAAAATAAGAGAAGGGAAATTAAAATATTTTAAATGCTTTTAGTGTTCTGCGTATGATCTATTTTATAACTGTATAAAATCCGCAGTCCATAAATAAGTAAAACCAATAAATAGGTATGAATAATGCGCAGGTCAGTTCTTCATTTAACAAGTTATAACAGATTATTTTTGCAAGACACATTACTTCTTCCTTGAAAAAATTGTAACAAATTATTATTATAACACACGGTTGTCTCTTTTATAACGAATGGTAATTTCTAAATTGTTGGAAGAACTTGTCGTTGGAAGAACGAGTGAGAAATTGTCGAGAAAGAACACTAGCTAAAATCTTTAATACTACTTCTTCTAAATAAACTTTAATACCTTAAATCTTTTTAATACGTCCACTGCTTTAAATTGTGCTTACCCATTTTGTCATAAATGCATAAAACCCGCGGTCTATTGGTAATTTGTTTGTCGTTAGAAGATTTTTTGAGATGCTATTTGCCCATCACTGTTCAAAATCTTAGAATAAAATGAATGCTGGATTATGAAATTAGAGCCTTCTAGCTTTCAAAAATGAATCCAAACTTATTTAAAAACATTTTTAAAAAACGTTCTAAAGTATTGTTTACATTCATTAGATGTTGATCTGATTTTAGCAACCTAGCAACATAAAATCATTTTATGTTAAACGATAGTATAAAATTAAATAGGTTTTGATGGGTTCTAAAATCTTTAATACTACTTCTTCTACTTAATCTTTAATACCTTAAATCTTTTTAATACGTCCACTGCTTTAAACTGTGCTTACCCATTTTGTCATAAATGCATATTATCCGCGGTCTATCGATAATGTGTTTGTCGTTAGAAGATTTTTTGAGATGCTGTTTGCCCATCACTGTTCAAAATCTTAGAATAAAATGAATGCTGGATTATGAAATTAGAGCCTTCCAGCTTTCAAAAATGAATCCAAACTTATTTAAAAACATTTTTAAAAAACATTCTGAAGTATTGTTTACATTCGTTAGATATTGATCTGATTTTAGCAACCTAGCAACATAAAATCATTTTATGTTAAACGATAGTATAAAATTAAATAGGTCTTGATGGGTTCTAAAATCTTTAATACTACTTCTTCTACTTAATCTTTAATACATTAAATCTTTTTAATACGTCCACTGCTTTAAACTGTGCTTACCCATTTTGTCATAAATGCATAAAACCCGCGGTCTATCGATAATGTGTTTGTCGTTAGAAGATTTTTTGAGATGCTGTTTGCCCATCACTGTTCAAAATCTTAGAATAAAATGAATGCTGGATTATGAAATTAGAGCCTTCTAGCTTTCAAAAATGAATCCAAACTTATTTAAAAACATTTTTAAAAAACATTCTGAAGTATTGTTTACATTCGTTAGATGTTGATCTGATTTTAGCAACCTAGCAACTTAAAATCATTTTATGTTAAACGATAGTATAAAATTAAATAGGTCTTGATGGGTTCTAAGATCTTTAATACTACTTCTTCTACTTAATCTTTAATACATTAAACTTTTTTAATACGTCCACTGCTTTAAACTGTGCTTACCCATTTTGTCATAAATGCATATTATCCGCGGTCAATTGGTAATTTGTTTGTCGTTAGAAGATTTGTTGAGATGCTGTTTGCCCATCACTGTTCGCGAGATCTCGTAGCTGTCGCTGGCATAAGTTCTCCGAAAGCGGAAGCCTTCGAGATGTGGGTCACTCGTGGCCCGATAATGGAGCGAATTAAGCCGGTAATCACCGCGTTCGGGTCCTCTCCACCCACAGCGAAGAGGAACTGCACGATCGCCGGTGCTGCTGGCTGATTTTCACTCTCTAGCCAATTTTCGAAGCCGCCAATTACCGACCCGGAATTGCCAGGACTAACAGGGCTGCGTCTCGTGTCCCGGTCTTGTCGTCATGGACTTTACGCCCGCTTTATTTAAATGCAGATTCAGGTCTGCGAACCGACCGAGATTTACGACTACCCTGCGTGGTCGAACCTTTTTCCCATAGATCTCGATCCCCTGCATCTCAATCGAGCCTGATACCGGGCGCTGAGCGCGCGAAATAAGATAAAATGAATATTCATCTCAAATTAATAAACTGTACAAAGAAATGCGACAGATGATACTTCAGGGTCTGCGGTTTGGAGATGGGTTCATTTAACCTTTTGCTTTCGGAGCCATTTTGGTTCCAGTATCTTCGTTACATATGATCGTTTTCATCATGGTCATGTAATATCGAGTATACTTACTCGTACCGCACTATAGCAATTTAATGAACACCATGATATGACTGGTTCCTATTTGTTTCTTTCACAATTGTTCATATAAAAATGTTTTCATCAGATATTTTCGAATGAATTTAGTCGGGCGAGCATAGGATGAAGGACCCGATTATTGTGGGCTGTGCCAATTACTGTGTCTATATTAAGTATACTTATTTTTAAAGCATAATGAATGTTAAAAACAGATGTACAGGGTGTCCCTAAAATGTTGTACTTCCTTGAAAGGGGTGATTCCTGAGGTGATTTGAAGTATCTTTCTCCTTTGCGAAAATGTTTTCCAATTTGTTAGGGAATTATTGAGTCCCGCTGAGCGTGGCGTTGCCATTGGTCGACCCGCAATCGGCCCGCTATTGCCGCGCCCTGATTGGTCCGTGTTTTTCGTTAATAACTCCTTAACAAAGCAGCGGAGAACATTTTCGTGAAGAAAAAATTTACTTGAAATCATCACAGCGTGTATAACATATACATATTAATTGATTTTAATGAAAAAAAATGTAATATCAATATTCATTATGCTGTAAGAATAAGTGTAATTAATGTAATCACATTAATTGGCATTCCCACAGTAATTGGCTTCCTTACCCTTGATTATAATAAAAATTGTACGAAGTCTAAATAAATGCAGCCTTATCATTATTACAAAGTTAACTAGACTAAGTATAGTCTAGACCACCAAGTAATAAATGCGAATGATATATATATATTTTTTTTACTTGGTAGTCTAGTGTTAATATTGTACAGTAAATTTTAGTGGTGTCTCACTGGGAATAGTCGAGTGCAATGGACGAATATATAAACACTAGACTAAAATGAATATTTTGAAAATTGTCATTTCTGCATGAAACAACCTGCAATATGTATAAAAATATATAAAACTTTAACGAGTACAATTTTATTAAACAATGGTAGTTGAAAACGAAGAAGATTATATACACATACGCAATTTTGATTTTAATTTGAAGTGTCATAAATATTTGTGTGTCCTCCACGCACGACTGTCGCGTCATAATGCAAACAATTTCGACAGCCGTAATGTGACTGGTATAGCTATTTTGTCATTTTGATATTTGACCACAGCTGACCGACCAATTATTATTGACGCGAAATGTGTGCAATCCGGTGCGTCTCGTTTTCGTTCGTGAGCGCGTTTATGTCTCCAAAAGGATGCTCGGCATGGTACACATAACGACATTCACGTATGTACACGAACGTTCGCATAAGCCAGCGCCAAGTACTGCCGTGCAGAATGCAATCCCACCGTACGCACAGCTGCTGTTTCGGTAGCAATTCTCACAATAGCATTACGTGTATAATTCCTACGATAATTACTGTCTCTCTTTTTCTTCTTTCATCCGCCCTTCGGGTCTCATTGTCTTCTCGCTTCCATCTGGTTTCTTTCGTGAATTATCCGCGTCGCTATTTTCCCACAAAACCGGACCGTGTACCCGAGCCGTTTCTTCCTTTTTTTCTTTTTCTTTCTTTTTCTTTTTTGTTTTGTTAGTCTCCCCTTGGAAAAACGGAAACCCTCAATAAAAGTAGGATCTGAATGGACAAACTTGAAAATATTGTGCAACACGCGCGGTTTAGTAACGAGGACAGAGGATAATGCAGGTCATGAGCGTGTTATTGTTGGTCGATCGTTTCTCCCCGGTTACGTGTGTTAAATTCAAACGCAGAAAAATGGAAGCTTCCGCACGTATTTCGCTCACGCGAAGAGTACGGTTCCTTGTTTGTCGAACGGAACTTTCGGGGAAACTAATTATGCGCTTCGAGCTGCAACGCTTCACAGTGGAGGTAGTAACGATTTATGGATGGGTATTAATTTCATATTTTTTCCTTAATTTACGCTCCCCAGCAATACGGATCAACCTTCGTTAATATTTTATTAAGACTGATCAACACTAAAAGTGACTATTCACTATTTTGAAACAGACATAAACATCGTCAACAAGTATTTGGTAAAATATGCATGAAGTTCATAGTAAAGCTTTCGAAAGCAACGAAATTATCTTTGCCCATCACATCCACTGGCCTAAATGTTATAGAAAACTATTGAAGGAAAGTAGAAAAAAAATATGTTCTACAGGAAGGAAGTTTTAATGTAGAAAAATTAAGTGTCGAAGAAAAGTGAAAGTGTTTCAATAAGAAAATAATTAGTAAATACCATTTCATTTGCCTCAAAAGCGTTGTTTAATTTACGAGCATTTCGAATTCCTATGAAAAATTCTATCCTTTTAATTCTAATCGAAAGAAGAATAATGCTATGCAAATACAACTTTAATATTATAATTCACACGGTAACTAATCTGCGGTCGTTTACTTCCGGTTTAATACTGTTCTCGGTGAGTTAGGACAGCCTAATCCGATTTGAATGGCCACCTTAATTTTTAGTGGAAAGACAGTGGCGTTCTGATCGGTAAGTCCTTTGTCACTTTCGGATGCAACATCTGTCACGCGTGTCTTAAGAAAATGAGATGTTTCTTATGTATATGCATGCATGTGTGCACAATGTATTATAATGAAATGTTCGGGGATGGATCCCACGCCCTTCTGCAAAGGGCCTTCCATGAAACGGTCGCTGTAATCGGCACCTTTATTCTCAGTGCAGCGGTATGTATAGTAATGTGTATTACGCACGACAGATGGATAAAACATAAGTGTCGAAATATTAAGGTCAAACGTATATTAACTTAATTACGTAATATTATAATACAATATTTCCGATGGAATTAGGAATTAATGACCGTTTTATTTCATCATTCACTATTAAAAGCAAATCAATGGAGATTTTAAACAAACAAAATTTGTTATATACTAAAGTTTTCTGCAAATCGAAACAAAATTCTGTTCTTTTGGTATTAATGTTCAAGTATTAATATAAATGTAGACATACAATACATATCAAATGTCTTTTACTTCCAAGGAACTATTAAAGGCAAAGAAGTTTTAATTACTGTATCAGTTTAAAGAAATACAGAAGTTACTATTTTCTTTTGAGTCGAAATAAAATTCTGTTCCTTCGATATTAACATTAAAGTATTAAAACTTTGACTGTTATTTATTTAATGAAGTAAAAATTGAAACATTAAAATGTACAGTTAGTACAACAATCTTCTTGTATTTTCCAAATCTGAACGAAATTGGGTACAGTGAATATATTAACGTAAAATTTCAGTTTTAAATATGGACATATAATTCCGTCACCCATATATGCGTGATATGATACTTAACTTCTAAGAAATTATTAGTGAAAATCTTATAACAGTTTGAAGATATCTGTCAAATAAATATATTTCAAAAATTCTTAAGATTCTTAATGCAATATAATGGAAAGAAAAGATCTGAAATATCATGCATCATATATTTAAAAAAAAGACGTTCAGTGTGTAGTACTTACATGCATATGTATATTATGTGTATATTATATGTATATTATGTGTATATTATATGTATATTATGTGTACCGTTCCAAATCTTTAGAAGGGAATAGTGAGCAGAAAAATGCGAAAACAACCTGTAAGGCTACCGGAGATAACAGGACCTGCTTCCTCAGTAGTAGATCACTGACAAATTAATTTAGTTATTCAAAGAGTGCAAGCATGCGGAAACTGGCAGAAGTTAATTGTATTCGCGGCCTGTTCAGTGTATTACAAATTAAGCTGACGCGTGACATAGCGGCTCGAAAGATGAGCCGATGAATTTCGCGATGCTCGTGTGCGGCACCGGTCAGCGTTTTCAGCGCGGGGCAACCAAAGGGGAAGACGTATCGTAATTACGGAAATCAGCCGTGACGGAGCAGCTGCCGCCTCGTTCGATTAATTGTCGTACAACATCCCTGAGGTTCTCCGAGACTGACCGATGCCACGGTTCCTTACCTGACATTTGATCTCTCCGAAGCAGCCGTGTAATGCTGCCGTTACCCGTTCACGTGCGCACACCTTCGACAGTGCTCGCATCCCTCTCCTCCTCCTCCTCCTCCTCCTCCTCCTCTTCCTCCTCCTCCTCTTCTCCGCACGCCTCTCGACTAGTGAAATCTTGGAAAACTGTCGCTCCTCGTAAACGTCAACGATCACCGCGCGTGGATCTAATAAACTGTGGGCTAGCTCTCGTAGTGGGTCCTCACAGTGGATTTGCTGGCAATGAGCGCGCTCGTTCAGTGAGCACGCATAGTGGGCTTTCACAGTGGGCTCGCTAGCATAGAAGGCTCGCTCGTTCAGTGAGCTCGCAAAGTGGGATCGCTCGCATAGTGGGCTCTCAAAGTGGGCTCGCTAGCATAGAAGGCTCGTTCGTTCAGTGAGTTCGCATAGTGGGCTTTTACAGTGGGCTCTCTCAGTGGGCCCTCTAGCATAGAAGGCTCGCCCGTTCAGTGAGCTTGCAAAGTGGGCTCGTTTGCATAGTGGGCTCTCACAGTGGGCTCGCTCTCATAGATGGCTTTCACAGAGGGCTCGCTAGCATAGAAGGTTCGCTCGTTCAGTGAGCTTGCAAAGTGGGCTCGCTTGCATAGTGGGCTCTCACAGTGGGCTCGCTCTCATAGAGGGCTTTCACAGAGGGCTCGCTAGCATAGAAGGTTCGCTCGTTCAGTGAGCTTGCAAAGTGGGCTCGCTTGCATAGTGGGCCCGCACTTGTAGTG
>CM052146.1:17611695-17628256 GCA_028454255.1 Halictus ligatus
CGTGTCACGAGAGAACAAGAAGTGTGACAAGTTACTTGCCAGTATATTGTCACCGCTGCGTACATGTCCCCTAAGATAATCTTTACTTAACTGATCCACCTCATGCCAACAATTCATAATCAGTCCATAACCTAGCTCGGACCAAAGTCTCTAAATGCTATCTAACCGTCTACCTCAACAGTACCTCATCCCACCGGTTCATGCGGTTTACGACCGGTGGAATTCAAAGCCCACTAGGTGTATTTGCGGAAGGACGGCGAGGGGAATGCGTAACCGAAAGAAGAGGAAGAAGAAGAAGAAAGGAAAGGAACAGAGGAAAGGAAGAAGAAGGGGAAGAGTAGGAAAGTGAGCGTTTCCTGGCTCGATCCAGGGAAGGCAGGGATGAAGCGGGTGCCCCACCACCTCGGTGTTTCACGTGGGCTAAAGTTAGTCGCGTGTGAACGCGGTAGGCGTGGCCTTCAGGTAGCGGAGACGCGCTAGAGAGTGAGGTGCCGCAGGTGAGAAGAGAGAAACGGCCGAGCTACCGACAGACCACGAAGCGCGCTCCACGCGAGACAGTGCGTGTACCCTCCTCGGCCAGACCGAGGTCAGTCAGGGTCCTGCTCTTCGACAGGACACTCCGAGAGAGAGTACCTCTTCCTGCGAATCCGAACACACCGGGCAGCTGTCAGCCTTGCCTGTCCGCTGCCGCCGTTGCCGCTATATTACATCCTGCTTTCTTGCGATCCTCAACCCCCTCGTCATTTCATCGAATCCTCTCGGATCAACGCTCCGTACCGGAACGAGTGTCGCGGGTCGCAAGTACCAAGATACACAGCTTGGCGATCCGAGGATCTCTATCGATCCGGAGCAACGAACCGAACGGGTTTTCGACACGTGCGCCCGGACCCAGGCTACCCGCGACCTTGGCGAACCACGTGGAGAGAAGAACACGGGAACAGATATATATATGTATTGTATATCTTCGAGACCTGTCCAGTGAACGGAGAACACCGGCTCTGTCTCTGTGTAATTGATTGATTGTGCTAAGATTTTTGTGCGCGCTACCCGCCGAATCGCTGATCTAAGTGTCCGCAGACTTACGGTGGAGTTACGGGCCCTATCCATGAACTGTCGGAAGATTTAACGCCAGCACGAGGATCAACGAGTTGGACGCAATGTGCGGTGAGTTTCTTCTTCTTTCTGTTCCTCTCTCGGCTATCCTTCGCGCGATGAAACGCGAGACACCGATTTTATGATCGGCACCCGATTAGGAGCGTACCTCGTTTCGGGATCGTTTTTGCTTTTACCGCCCCGTTCGCATAAGCACGAGCAGTTCGAATTTGATCGGAAACTTGAGATCTTGATCGCGGACTTGGAATGTTCTTTTGGTAAATTCGATGAGGGTTGGACTAATGAAGGCCACACTATGACGCGTCCTTTGCAAAATGACGAAGCTCTTTTATGACTACACGTAGTTTATTTTATATGTAGATTTGTATGCAAATTTCTAACGATTTTTGTTGTAATACGTTGTACAGTGTATAATGAAATTTTATAAGTCGAGTATCGCGAATTGAATTTGAAATTAGTCATTTTAATCTGCGGTTCTAATGTTAACCCTCCGAAGGCGGGGTCTGTTTGGACCGAGACTATCAAAATACGTGGTCGTTTCAACTTTTTGCAATTGAGTTAAGTGAATAGAGCTGGGAATACCATAAGGACCAGCGTGTCTACAAGAAGTATACTTAAAAGATACATTTTGCGAAGTTCATAATTAAAGCTGTGAATAGTCCTAAGCGTCGTCAATTATACACGCATATAGTTAAACAAGGACCGTGCCGTTCGATGGTTAAAAATATGATCTAAAAGTGTCAAGTTGGGTAAATATTTATGACTTAAGGAAGGAAGGATATAGAGTTAAATATACATGCGACATATATACGCGGTACAAAATTCCATCTTAAAGTAGGGCACCATAAATGAATAAATTGGTAACTTTGTGCAAACCTAATACACGCAGTTCCGTAAATGTCTATTGGAAATTCGATTTGAGCTTGAACTGCAAAAGAATTACCATACGAGACTATTTGTTTATGTGCCAAAAATAATTTGACCTACTGCAACAGAATATCTTGAAATTGTTATTTTGAGATTAGCTTGACTTTGCTTGAAACGTCACTACATATATGTTAAAAGATAATAGCCGTGAAACATATTTACGCTTTGCATATGTAGTTTTTAGACAATCGCAAAATATCTCGGACTAAAGCAATAACAAGAAGAAGTGTCAGATTGAAAATGATGTCCTGGACATTAAGTGTTTTTCCTATCGCATTTCTTAGCGCTGCGTAATAATTTATGCTTTGCATAAACTGCAATAACAATGCTCTCTCTCTCTCTCTCTCTCTCTCTCTCTCTCTCTCTTTCTTTCTATCTCTCTCTCCTTAATATACAAAATATTAGAACGTTTATGTAATACAATTAAAATTATTCTAATATACACTGGATTCCATCTTCATCGAAAATGCATTGAGCGTTAGTAGAAATTAAAAAATCAAACGAAGCGGACGCGTCAAATTTAATTTATTAACAGAAAAGTATTGTTCGAAGAATTTTAAGAAATACGGTTCTCAACCCTGCGACGACAGAGCCTGGTTCTATTTTGGATTAAATTAAACGAACCAATTGTTACATTAGGAACAATGGAATGGCTAACGAGTTTACAGGAAGTTCCCCCAAAAATATGTTTTAAAAAAATCATAAATGAAGCAGTGAAATAGTTCTAAGTATCACTTACACAGTTGTAAGAACTTATTATCTTTATTTTTATTATCTTACGCAAGCCAAACCATTTGATACAATTAATATTCCTTTGAAAAATATCACTCAGTGGTCTTAACGACAACGGCTTATTAAAAAAATATATTTTCGGAAAAATCTGTAAAGCGATCACTAAAAACCTACCTTATTCTTGTCGGTGGAGCTTGGGTCCATTATGACCCAGCGTTAACGTCCAATCTAAATTCTAATGTTCTAACGTGACTGTAAAATCAGATTAATGGTGACCTGAGAAGGTGGGTTCGAAAGTATGCAGATAAAATAAGAAAAATATATAAGTAATTGATAGAGATCCGAGTAGTAACCGTGGCTGCCATGAAATTGTCAAAAGCATTCACCTTGCGAGCGTGAAGTCTACGCAAAAAGCGATACACGTTATTATTCTGTCTTTTTATTATTTTATCTATGCTAACTACAGGAAAAATAGGATATTTAAAATTCACACGGCCGATTCCCACGAACGTACTCTTTAACTGTTGGTAAACCGTAAGATTTGACGCAAGTCGGTTTTCCTTTGCAATTCAAATCTTTTCCAGTACGTGTAAAATTTTTTAACGACGTGAACAAATTCTCTTCGCTCGAGGAACGTGTTTGAAGAATCCACTCCGCGGTGTCAGATTTTAACGGATAGCTCTCCTCGTTATCAGCTCGAAATCTTTCGACGTCTCGAATCGTCTGCGGGGAAAGAAGAGACGAAACGTTGACAGTTACTCATGTTAAACACTTGTTTATACGTTTTTTAATCGACCGTCTATTGATACGACGCCGCATCACCCGTCTGGCCGATTCATTTCAAATCTTTAAGATTTCCAAATATTCGATTTCCATACGTCGCATTCTTAATTAGCTGGTAAATAAAGCGTCATCGAATCGACACGAGAGTCTGCTGTCCCCAAATACTTTCGCAATTAGACCACGCTCTGCTTAGATCACGTCGAAAAATCTTTCTGTCGTCCCTAATACTTTCGCGATTCGATCACCGACTGCAAAAATCATATTATAATGATAATACAATCTAATGTACGGAGTGGTCCAGTAAAATTTAAAATATTTCTGTTATTCTTGGAGATATTGAAGAACTTTCTTAACAAAAGTTGTTCAGGTCAGGGAGATCTACAATATTGTTATATTATAAAAATTTAATTTTTATCATTTAAGTTCAGAGAATTTTTTATAATATGACGGTTAAAAGAATTAATGTTAAAATATCTGCTAAACTAATAATTTTATTACGTACATATGTCAGTATTTTTTTATAGAAAATGTCGCGCTGCATCAACTGATGTATAAAAACTATATATGATTCTATTGAAAGAATTTTCCAGCTGCCAAAAAATTATTACCGCCATATTATAGATCTCTCTGACCCGAGCAACTTTTGTTACTTAAGCTTGTCAATATCTCAAAAAAACAACAGAGATATTCGAGTGCTAATGTTTACTGGACCATCCTGCATTGTACAATCTAATAATACGTACATACATACTGTGATAATTCTATTGAAGTTAACATTTCGCGCATTTTCAATTTGCAAGCGTCACCCATCGCTCATTTCGGGACGAGACGTTAGCTTTTCGACGGTTTCGACACGGAAATTTCTGTACGTTGCAATTTGCATTCTGTTGACCGTATAGAAAACCCGAACGGTCGTGTTATCCAAAAGAAAACGCTGAAAAATATTGAAATTTGTTTATCGGTGACACGCCGCGCCTTTAAATTTGTTCGAAGATCGACACCTGGCCCGACATGCTTCCGCTCGTAAATACGGGAGCGCAAAACAGGTTGCAATGTTTATCGAACGTGTCCGTTGGCGTACGAAAAAGAGAACGGGTTAACATTTTGCGGGATAATGCGAGGCGTGCTCAACTTGCCGGTGAACAACGGCCGGTGATTGACATAAAACTTGGGCATTACGTTCCGTTATCTATGCTAAGCAAGCGAGAGCCTCACATGTGTATCACGCATAGACGTGTTTGCAAATCGCATTACAGATTTATTCAAACATCGAGCCACCGATTATTGGCCACGCATATGCGCAAGTACGCTCGTAATCTGTTGCCAGAAAGCCTTCGGCATATAATTACCAGCGTTTTCGTTTCAGGACTGCAGAGCTGAATAGAAAATTCTTTCCTTCCTCAATCGGTTCGATAGATTTGAAACAATGTAGAATCCTGCATTCATTTTCCGTCTCGTTTTGATCGTACATGTTTTTAAAAGAGTTTCGGTTAACGGATTTGCTTGCGGTGCGGAAAATTTACGATTTAGTTTATTTTATTGTTCAGGCGTTGGGAAAGCTCGGCAACGAGGATTTTCCACTGCGAAGCGCGTAATAACTCATTAAGAATAAAGCTCGATGAACAATTACACCTGTTCCAACGTGCAATCTGATGATATTTCCGTCTCGCACGGCTCGAACACGCTACACGTACATACGCGCGTTTTACGACGTACGTTGTGTGTATAATTCATAGTCTTCGGCCGCGGGACATGGAAGAAGAGAGCGTTTGTGATTTTCTCTGTAAATCTGATAGCCTCGGCTATCCGCAACTCGCTCGAATAATGCATAAACACAGCAGACACGTTTTAAATACAGCAAAGGCTCGTGCTGAAACTGCACACGACCCTGCACCGCTACCGGTCACAAATATTTTATCGTTCATCGCAACTGCGGATTTTTCTGCGAAATAAAGGTTTTCCAAGTCACTTCTGACGAGTTATACATATTTTTAAAGCATAACGAATATTAAAATTAGTTGATATGTATGCGCTATATACGTGTTTTTTTAATATTCACTATCCTTTACAAATAAGCATAATTAATGCAGGCACATTAATTGTGTACCGAAGATAGCGTAGTAGTGCTTTGAAACTCTTCTAGTGCCTCCACGATTTTCTGTTCTACCGGAATTAAAAACATCGCGATTGTTATTTTTTTCAATTTTGAATAATTTTGTTTAATTTTGCATTAATTTACATGTGTTTTTTGCTGGAAAAAAACAAAATCCTTTTTCACCGAACGAAGTGTTCTTGAACGTCGATGCGGTTGAAGCGTCGCTTTCTCATTGACTATTGTGCAAACGAGGATTTTTTCAGTGATATCTTTTGCTTGTTAGAGGTTTTCGATTTTTCTATTCGGTGATCATTCATTTCAATGGTTTCGAAATTATTGATGTATTTTAATCTGATAATGAATCTCATACAATGCAAACGTTTATGTAAATTCAAGTGGCCATGGAAAGATTCGCGAAAGCAAATGCAAATGTGAGTTTCCTTGCAAGCTTGTCAGATAGGCGCTTGTAACTGTGGATGTACAAAACACAATGGCGAAACCTTTTCCCAAATTTCCTTTAAAATAGACACACTCTTATATTTCCCTCCGATCGACCTGAAAAAATATTATTAATACATTATTTACATTGTCTGCAAGGTTAATTAGCAATCGTCGTTTTAGTTTGGCAAAGACGTGATACTTCTGAAAAAAAGTATTGCAATTATTTTATTATCCAGTTTAACAATTTCGCACCGGCAATTTTATTCATGATTCAACAAATTTTTGCTTAAATATACTTCTGCTTAAAACAAAATTATGGTACTTCCTTTACATACAGCTGAGTTATTAAAATTAGTAATAATCTTTTTAACGCCTTAAATTGTTGTGAATCGATCTTCGAGAACGTAAACTTGCGTAGTCATTAGTAGACTACTTGTTAGGCTCTACATGTTATAAAATATTGACGCTCTGATGGGCTTTTATAATTAATAGACTGTCGACCTTTATGCAATAAAGCAATGCAATGAATATTTTCTAGACCAATTACAAAAGCTGAAACCAAATAGAAATTTCTTTTTTTAATAATTTAAATTTATTTAATCCTTTGCACTCGACTGTTCCTTCTGAAGCAATATTAAAAATTGCTGAAAAATGAAAACAATTCACACGTTACTAAATATTTTACTATAATATTTACTAAACTGCTGAACGTTCAAGTTTGATACGAGTGAATACACTCGATTTTATGTGGACAAAATAATAAAGATTAAAATAATGTATTCTATAATATACAATAGAATTTCTGTACACTAATTTACGCTGCAGTATTGCACAACAACTGCAAACATGAAGTTTCTTTAACATCTTTGGAACGCTCAGAGTTTCCAGTCTTAAATTGCATGCTTAACACTAGAATTACCGAATCAGTCAAAATGGCTGGCGGATGATATTTTCTTTCACGATCAGTGAAACCATGGAAACGTTTTCACGAGAAATTTTTAATATATCTCTTCTTTGGAGTACATGTTATCATCAAAATCGTATGAAACCTGAGAAAATTCAATCTTGCTATTATTATAAAGCGATAACTCTAAGTCACGTTTAGTCTTAGTTTTAACCCTTTGCACTCGAAGCTATTTTCACTCCAAAACGAAACATTTCTTCCGACCAAGAATACTTCCCTCGTATATATATTTTTCATGTTAAACATATGAAAATGGTTCAATTTACTCGTACAATACTGAAGTGTTCAGTAATTTATTAAATACAAACAAATTTAACAATGTAAGAAGTATTCTGAATAATGATACAGCAATTTTTAGTGGCGACTTACAGTCGCCATTCGAGTGCTAACCACGGACTTGGTACATGAAACCAGAGCTCCATTGCGCCGGCGTTGGAGTGCTAAGGGTTAAAATTTTACAAAAGTATGATACTTCATAGTCTGACTCGGGGTGGTACCACACAAAGGTCGAATTCTCCAAAGTCTTCTATCGCTTTATGCTACGCCAACTGATTTTTCTCAGAACTGCGGACAAATCCGCAGTCGTAGTGATCAACTGTTGCCGTGGGCGTGTGAAGTAATCGTTATCGGTGGTTTTTGTGTAACAGAAACGGTACCGCGGACTTGGTACATGAAACCAGAGCTCCATTGTACCGGCGTTGGAGTTCCGGCGGGTGCTTTGTCACCCCCTGCTACACTTTCACCGCCTAGCAGCCCCAGCGCGACTCTGCCGCCTTCACCTTGGAGTCCCGGCGCGACCGGAAACGGCTCGAACACCACGACATCCTCGAATCCGTCCTCGATCTGTTCTTCGGGTATCAATCAGCCAACGTCGGACCGCTTCAGTGCTTTCACTCTCGTCTCGACGTACAATCCCGAGGCGAGACTCCAGAACCTGCCGCCCACAACCACCACCGCCACGCAAGGTAACGTAATCGTAACAATATCGTATTCAACTAGAATCGCAATTATAATCGTATCGCTGGCATTTCTCCGATTGAAACAAGCCTAAACACGGCACACTTCCTAGCATATACGCTTGCTCGATTCACGATTATCGCAGTTCCTCGATTATCCGAACAGGGGATATCTGAATTCGACGTTAATCGATTTTAAACTGTTCGGACCGAAGCGGAGTGGCTCTTAGCCTTTTCTTTATTTAGAAAATTACATTTTTTGCAAGATAATTTATTTATTGGCTAGAGCTAAGAACCACAGGTCTAAAGCGACCTATGTGTAACACGATTTATTGTACAAATTAGGAAATATTTAGTATAACATTGTAGCTAGATGACTAGGTAATTGTTTTATCGGAACACCCCCCTGAATTAGTACGGATAATCGAGGTTGCACTGCTTCCTCGGTTAAACAAGTAAATGTAATCTGAATTGTGCGCTGTTTGGCGTCGTTTCGATCAGAAAAGTGTCACGAATATGATGGCCAGAGTTTCATTAAAAAATCATTAGAAACGGAAAAGTTTTATCACTAGATTAGTGTCATGAGAGAGAACAATTTTAGCGTCGTTGATGGTATTAATTGACTGTGAAATTATAAGTTGGGTCTAATCTAGACACTGATTTAAATTCAACGGTTCTCCTTTATCGTTGATGAGCGAGAATAATTAGTGCCTGCTCGTTTAGTATACAAAATATAAAATCTTGGGATGGACACACGCAAATTAATTATAGCGGAACATTTTCTACTCCAATTAATGACATTCAGTGCTAGTTATAATCATTTAGTAGTGACGACGTGATTTACAAACTGTGAGGATTGAGTTGAAGAATGATTACTGTTTTAGGGACTATTTGCAAGTTAATGTGATCATTGAATTAGTTTATAAAAGACCGATTGTTACGAAATTACATGTGAAACTTATTGATCTATATCCACTCCTTTTGTATAAACATAATCTACTCGGATGGGTCACCGGAAAGAAGTTCGTCAAGTTTTTTAATATTATTTCAGCATACCAAGTTTCGTTTTACTACATCTTAAATTGTTATATCTTAGATCTCAAAATTTATATAATTTCTACTTAAAGAATTTAACAAAGTAACTATTTTATATATCTTATAGTATATAGTATATTTGGTAGCAAACTGTAAAAAGATTGTTATTGATCACTTCTGTTACACTTTCTATACGTATGTTTTAATTTTAGTTAGACCTCAATGCTTTAGTACGTAAATCCTCACAGATAACGTCGAATGAAATGCACTCGTTGTTGTCGTGATGCATTGAGATATCTATCAAAGCATTTATTTATTCAATAATGAATTTATACGTTATGCGGGTAACATCCGTTGTACGTTTATCGAAGACTACAAAAGTAAATCTATTAAGTTAAACATATATAAGAAATAATTTTAGATTCGACATTTCCAATATTGTTTAACCCATTGGAACAAGTAGCAGATTATCGATTTTCATCTAATATGTATACGTGTATATCTCATTAAAGTTCTTGAAAAGCAGTTATAATTATTAAATGATATAAGTGAATAAATTCATTAAAAATGCGTTCGCACATCACCAAGTAGATTAAACCACGAATCTGTTAAATGATATTAATAATCACACAAGGGAGGACTTCCCAATTCGAGCAAAAGATTACATTGCCACTTTTGCTGCATTTTGAATAAAAATTGATTGCCAATTAATTATATTAATTAATAGAATTAAGACTGTAAAGGAATTATGTCCTCTTAAATAGCTACGTTGTGTAAAATTGTGTGAAAAGAACTCATTTCTACAGCTAATATTGTGACAATTAGAACTTTATACACTTAAGAGCAAATTGAGCGGGTGGAAGTTAAGATAGTAAAAAGATTTAAAGAGTTTAAGAATGTCGATGCATTACTTTCATTGTTATTATATAAAATAATAGAAAAATTACTTTCATTGTTATTATTATATAAAAGAAGAACTTTCCGCTCAGTTTTCGTTTCTCGCAATTCACACAGAAAACTTATATTTGCGATAAAAATTCGAATAACGAGTTCCTCGTGAAATATAGAACAATCGATTAATGGGTTCGTGAACCGAAAATTTGTTGGGTTTCAGAATTACGGTGTGGTCTAATGTACGGGGGCTATGGTTCGGCGGGAGCTACCTGGTGGGCTCGACACGTGAGCCTCTTGTTACCCCATTCTCTGCTTCCACCCCCGAGAATTCCCACCCAGCAAACCACACCAGTTACGAATTGTTCACCTATCCATCTGGAACCCCTCAGCCCATCCAGACCGGGATCGCCTCGAGGATGCACTCCGGAAACAGCTAAATTCGGTAAGGATTCTCTCCGCCATGAAAATTCTCAGCAACTAACGAACGCAATCGCGCGACAAATATTTAACACGTTCCCCAACACTTCTGACTCACGCCGATATTTCGCTAGTACAATTTTATTATGTTTTATTTATGTCAATGTTTGGTAGTATTTGAACAACTAGTTGCAAACTAATATCTAAAACCTGCTAATTGACGTAACATGAAATTTTATACAATTAGCTCTATGTGATTATAAATGTTGTTATATAAGATGTTCTAGCAGTCGTGGCCTTGTTTCTCTAAATTATAAGAAAAAAAGAGTGACCTCGCTTTGCTAGCAATTTGCAGCCGAAGCTTTGCAAGAAAGCTGTAATTTCCACGACGACAATTTTGAATCCTTACCGCGATGACACAACGTTTCGATTTTTATAATTATCAACGATTACGTGACGAACTTTCCACGTACACTGCAATAGATAGCTAAAAATTACGTGCCTGTTGCGATAACGAACAACGTTTAGTTGCCAACACTACTAGCAAATTGTCTTTTTCAATTGTTCAAAGGAGAACAACTGCGAGCAAAACTCTATAACAATATCGATTTTTGGAGACTTCATATAAAAACACCAAGAATTTATTTATTCAGATTAAATTTATTTGCGAACTGTATTTTGTATAGAAAAATGTTTCAAACGAAAATTGTTCGATATCAAGTACGGTGTAGAATGTAATCGTTAAACGACGAATTTTATGCACTTATGACAACAATTAATAGACTGTAATTAAAACATTAAAACCTACCAATATATTATCCCCAACCTTGAAGAGATAAAAAGAAATTCCTAGGACTCTTTTTTTTTTGTTGCAGTCGATGCAGACAATTTTTGTTTTGCATAAAAATTCACAGTAGTCGCAGTAGATCATTAGTTGTTTGATGCTTCGCTATTTGATCGAGAAATAAAGACGATTTTCTGTTTTTGTATTATGATTTATAATATTTAACTATGCGATTTAAAAGAACGTTGAATGCTGAGTGAAAAAACTGTTTAGACTTATGGGGTCAAAATGAAAGATAAGATGTATTTTTACAATCTAAATAATTGATGAACGAAGAAATTTGAAATCCGTCATGTTGAACGAGAAATTGTCGAGAAGGAACACTGGTTGAACATGTCGAATGTTTCAATGTGCATTTCAGAAGAAGAGGCGCCATTGAATCTGAGCACGAAACCCAGCGACGTGTCGTCGACCGTGGAACGTAAAAGCAAAATTTGGTCCCCGGGAACTGTTTGCGAGAGGGAGGCCAAGGAAACCAGGGAGCCATCTTCGAGGAGTCCGTCCGTGACACCTGTAGTTACCCGACAAATGCACCATCACTCACCGTTGACACCACCGTCCTCGTCGGAAAGAACTTTCCAAGTAAGTCGCATCTTCCTTTCGTGCGTTATTATACGTTGACATTCACTCGGACCATCCCCTTGTCAGAATTGCTTATGGCTAGACTGCAAATTTTATGCACCTATGGGAGAAAATGGGTGGCTGTAATTTCAAACAATAAAAATATTATTTCTTGCAACTTCATAATACCGCTAAAGAGAGAATTTCCTGTTTAGTCCCTGTGTCTCGCGATCAATACAAACGATTTTTAATTTGCACAAAAATTCGCAGCCTACTTATAGCATTTTTAATACTCGTGCGCTGCTGGGATTAATTTAATCTTAACAAAAACTTTTTTCCACTCATTTTCTTTCCCGAAACTAACGAATCAGTTCAGTCCCAGGAATGTATCGAGTGTACGAATTGAATCAATTACGAAATCATTCTTAAATATTTCATGAATTAATTTCTTAAGAAATTAATCTAGAAAAATTTTATGATTAATTAATTTCTTTCCACTGACTCGGACAATTTTTATTTTGCACAAAAATTCGCAAACTACATAAAAGGCTTAATATTCTGAGGTGTATATATTTTCAATTCTATGGTTGATGATTAGAGCCTATTTTTAAACAATTTAATGTTTTGTAACAAAGAAGATAGAAAGAATTCTGATAAAGCAAGGAGAACAGACAGAGTAGTAGGCAAAATTGAACTGAACCGTGAAGTAACTAACCGTTGAATAGTTTCGGGGAACGCCATGGAGGTATCGCTCCGGGAAATCTTGACCGATCATGTCAACCAACCTGTCTAAAATAAATATTGGGGATTTCTGCCTTTCCGTACATTCTCCGCTTTACGAGCTTCTGCTACTTCATTCTCGACCTCGTAAACCAGACCGCGATCAACTGAAGTCGCACACTATGGTAACTTCGATTTAAACTTCATATTTTCTAGTAGAACGTCATTTCGTCGTAAGTTTACCATACCTACCCCTAATGACTCTAAAATTACACTGTGAGTTTTGCCTGAAGGGTTTTCAAACACGAAATACATGTCGAAACTTTTAACATTGTGGCTAAATGTTTTACTTAGTTTGAAAACTCCATAGTTTCCAGGCTTGGGCACATTTATTTAACATTCTTATTCCAATATAATAAAACCAACAATTTGGAATGACAAATTATTTGAACTAATTTATCATTTTTCTTTTTGCGAATAAGACTGCTAATGTAATTTGATTTTTGTGCGAATTTCAGATGCACAATTTCGATATAATTTCTCATTTTGAGCTCGTTAAATCATTCAAATGAAATCACAAATAAGTTGATACATAAAATTACCTGCTAGTTACTTGCACAACTTCACCTCTATTTGTTCACTTAAATTCTTCCGATGTTTTTACTGTCTCAAATTTTACATACTCATTGTTAGAAAATGCATAACATTCACAGTTCAGTTACGACGCAATTATAGATAAAAATATTCGCCGAAAGTACAATGCATTCGAAAGAAAACTAAGCAGGTGAAACACAAAATTGTAAAAACATAGCAAAAATATGAAAATAAATAATTGTAAATCATTTTTAAAATTGTTTAAAGTAATCAAAAAAGGCATTAATGCAAGTTTGTGATTTTCCCATAATCGTAGTTATTAGAAGGAGACATTAATTTATTATTGAACTTTCGTTTCTCGTAATTGACAGGGAAAATATTAATTTTGCAATAATGATTCGTACTACTCTAATCGTCGCTTTCCAAAATGACTGTTTTAAACGGCCGTGCGTTACAAAAATATGTTAACAGAACAACGGAAAGATTGAACGAATTTAAGAATATCAATGTACTATTTTCAATTTATTGAAATGATTATGCAGGGACGAAACTTTTCAATTTTTATTTTGCACGAAGATTCACAGTCGGCTTATGATAAATGATCGAATGAAATTGCTGCAACTTCATTTCTGTAATCGAGGCGAGCGCTGAACAACAAAGAGTAGCACGGAAAGGCAACCGTGTCTCGGGCGATTTGATGCAAATAACTTTCGAAACAACGCGCATTAAACATTCCGTAATCCATTGAAAGTTTCACTTCAATTTTCTAATTGAAAAGCTACGTGTTCATCGATTCTGTGAAGCATGGGGGAGAGTGTAGCACAGGCGTCTCACACGATTCACGCATTCATCATATTCAATGTGCCGTAACAATTTAAAAAATGAGACGCGCTTTTTGAAATATTGTTCCATGCATCCGAGAAAATTGCCGCTTAATTAGGGTTGGTAATGTGACTTCAATGCGGGTATGGTCGGGTCGTTGTTGCACGGCAAAATTTAACAATTTTCAAGAATTGTTTTCTAAGCAATAGCACGTCTTACGTTACAATTTTTTTTTCAATCGATTTATTTCTTCGCACAGAACAATTTTCTATGCAGTTTATTTAACACTCCGGTGCACGGATTGGGTGTGTAATCTTAAATATAATTTAATTAAATCATTGCATTTTTGAAGTATATTTTGATGGGTTTGCATAATTGGATTAGGACGATCCATAAACGACGTTATTTTCTAAACAAACTAAAAGATTGAATCCGTTGTTAATTAATTTATTGTTTTGTTTGCTACGAGCCACGGCTGCGAGCAACCCGAGAGGCCGCCGAGGGGGTTGTTACCCCTGGAATATGGTTTCAATTCGTTTTCAATTTTGAAATCTTTTATTAGATTAGTAAGCCTCGTAACTTATACAGGGTTTCCCGGGTTTTAATGGACAAACTTGGGGAGCATATCCTACAAGTGGAAATAAAAAGAAAATGTTATTTGAAGGTTGCTCAGAAACGCTTTATTACAAAGTTATAAAGAAATAAAGTTGGAATTTTATGACGGTGGATTTTACGTTACTGAACATTGGAAGGTCGAACGTGCTTGTTGGATCATTTCAAAATGTCGTCCCCGGGCGCAAATAAAAGCTTGACATCGAGTTTTTTTTAATTATTTTATTTTTAGACTTATTTTGTTGCATTTCAGCAACGGAGATATTGATCCGTTAATTCTTCACACGAAGAATTTTTCTTCACTTTATTTGTTTTATAACTTTGTAATAAAGCGTTTCTGAGCAAACTTCAAATGACATTGTTTTCTTATTTCCACTTGTAGGATATGCTCCCCAAGTTTGTCCATTAAAACCCGGTACACCCTGTATATAATTTAATTGATACAATCCGAGCGGTAAGATCGTATCGTGTGGGAATGTTCAATTATTAGATTAGGATATTAGGGAATAATTAAGGGTTGTAGATTACGCGAGTTAACAAACCAGACAAATACATTCTGAATTAAGATAATTACGAATGTAGTTGTTTGTGCCGAATTAAACCGTTTCGAGAAATCATTAATCCGTCAAGAGAAATCGGCGAGCATACCGTTGGTTTGTAACGCAAATAAAAGTTATTTACAGCGGGTGGAAAATGTATGCGGACACCTGAACGCTCGGTTCAAGAATAAAATCCCAAAATTTAGTAATGGAAAGCTTATTACACGACGTACTCTACGTAACTCTACTATTTTATTATATATATTACAATTTTACCCGGTTATCCGGGCTATTTCCTATCAGAATATTAATTAACGGATGCCAGAAGGGAGTGTCTAAGGATTTTCATCTAAAAAGGGCATACAGTGTCTTCCATTAATAAAAGGGGCCCGTTGGGACGCTTTTCGTTCTCCGAAAAACGATTAGAACTGCTAATCGAAGTGAACGTTCTCCGTTCGGTTCGAGGTTTGACCGTGTCTAACGCAATAAAGAGAATACATCGGGTTTTTTGACCCTTCCTCGGGAGACACTGGCCCTTTAACAAGTCGTTCGCTCGTGGAAGAGGGATCCGTTTCGTGGGACCCGGGGTTCCGTCCAATCAAGTATTTGCATACGAAGAGAAATCCGACGAAGTCACGCGATGGGAGTTTCTCGGTGGCGCAAGTGCCCTAAAGTGTACCGTGAAGTGTCGAAGAAGGAGGTCAAGCGTTTGACGAATGTCGGAACTCGACAAAAGGCAGAGCGGCGCAATTACGGCTGATTGAATGGAAGTAGAAACTTGCTCGGGCACAGTTTTACGCGCGACACGTAACAGCCAGTCGACATATTAGGATATCTGGGGCACACGCGGCGTCATACGATCCTGATTCCGACCGACAAAACCCTCTCGCAACCCTCTCCTCTCACCCCGTCCGGGAACCTGACCCTGTATCTCTCTTTCCGCCGGCACCTCAACATTTTCGTCGAACACCGCCGCGCGTTCTCGACCAAGTTCGAGTACTCGAGACTTCGACTCGAATACGGAAACACCCGGGAACCGAGAAATTGCCACTTCGACGCGTTTCTTCGCGTGAAAGTGATACTCCGCTATCGTTCGATTTCCTCTTGTCCTCGTGTGAAAGTTTAGGGCCGAAGGAACGATCCGACTTTGATCACGCGATTTTTGCATCGAGATCTCGCGTCCCTGGCTTTTCTCGCGGTCGCGATAATTAAAGTTTCTTCCCACTTGATCATTTTACCGAGGAAAAGAAAAGTTTATATCTGTTCCAGGGCCATTGTGGTCGGCCATCTTAAGCGTTGTCGTGCGCGTGTTGTTTTCTAAACGTTTCATTTTGGGACGTGAAGTGAGACAAAATTGTAATAGTTTGTTGGTACATACTTCCTGTTTTTAAGAAAATTCTTGACTCTTGACTGTTAGGGGCTGAAATAAAACACGTTTATCCTGGTCATTTTACAACATTAACTATCTGTGCGATTTTGTCTGTAACTATTTCTGAAAAGATATGGAAAATT
>CM052146.1:17628356-17766553 GCA_028454255.1 Halictus ligatus
TTTCTCCGAACTTAAGATTTTAAAGAAACAAGCTACATATTAACAATTGTTAACGATTCATAAACTTCTATATTTTATTACACTTCTACATGATATTATAAACTGCATTATAAACCGCATTATAAACCGCCAATTAAATGATAATATAAGTCGCTTCAGTTGAGACTCTCTACAAACTGCAAATTTAGTTAGTACATAAAATTCGCGTAAGTCCGAAACGCTTTCCCTCAATACATATATTTTATAGCAATTAAAATCACGAGCAGAAACCGGTGGGAATGGAACGAAAAAGTAGGTTGCACGTAAAACGAAACTCGATATGGCGACAGAAAGTTTTTAGGGACGATTTAATCGGGATCTCCCATAGAAACGACCGGAAGGAGCGCACGAGTGATGGGAAACGCGCTGTTTGTCATGGTCTATAGCAGTTTCCGGTGGGACACGTGCCCGCCACGAGCCTCGTGTCCTTTTCTAATTAGCACCGGCATAGTAAGGGCTGAAAATGTATGCTCCCCTTCCCACCGAACCGTGTAAACGTTTCTAGCCCCTTGCTCCTCCACAAAACGAGTAACGCAAACTTAAACGTTCGTCGTCGCGATTTCTGCTCAACGATTTCTTACAGCATGAATTTTAATCGTATGAACCGGGCCGCCTAATTCAAATACGGCTCCATTATTATACCAGGAAATTACAGTCGTCCCCCGTTTGTACTACCAGAGCACCTTTCAGACGGTCATTCATCGACTTATGTGCATACCACTATCTTTTCAACGTACGACCAATCCAAAAAGTATGGTTGCAGTCACGAAAAAAATTGTTCATAGCTTTCACAGATATTTGAATGCATTTAGATATTAGATTTTAGTTTCTCGCTCGGCTACGTTATGACAAAAGAAATCTTAGAATAAAATGAACGATGAAACAACCATGAATTATTGTTAGAATTGTATTCTGGAATTTAAGAACTTAACACAACCTTCTTACCGATGTAACACTCGGGAAATAAAATAATGATTTGCGAATACAGTGAATTCTCGATATATGTCAACAACACGGGTCTTGCCAGCGTCGTTTATCGTCCAGGAGACATATACCGTGCTAAAGTTCCAAATAAGAATTTAAGAGGATTTAAGAATTTATATGTTATAAAATAAATGAGATTCATAAGAATTTTCCTAGATTTTTCTCGAGAAATGAGAAGTAATCCATTATAAAATTTTTCGAGAAAATCTCAAGAAAGAATTCTCGAGAGGGAACACCAGTTTCGAATGCACCTAATCGCGAAACGCGAGCTTGCAATTGTATATTCGTGGTTCGAGAACCGTTCGCGGATTCCCGCGTGGAAACGAACCTTGTCCGCGTCGGTGCGTTTAAAACCAGACGTCGCATAATTAACAGTCAGATAAAATATGTCGCGTGCATTGCATAATGTAACCCTGGAGTACGAAGCACACACTTGTGTGATGGTTCTTCTGTTTCAAGCGTAACAGAAATCGTTAGTTAAACGCGCACATTTGGCATCGACACACGCATTTGGTTTGGTGCTTTGATAGAAGCAACCTTGGCGGGTAATGGTGATTAATTGTCAGACGATTATAAAACATATCGGCGACCGGTGTTGAACAACTTCGCAGAAAGTATAACGGTGCATCGAGGATAACTTCTGCTGAAAATACAGGACGATTCGGTTAAGTGTGCCACCGGAATTACACGCAAACTATTTGGTATATGATAAAATTGTTGAAACGAAAGTTATATGCTTTCAAGAGTAGCATACAATGCTATAACTAGTTTTCTTTCGGTTTTCCTTTCTTGTTAAGAGACAAAGGTCACCTTGAATTGCTTCACTGTGAAAGGGTAAATTTTAATTTTGTAGTTTAAAAGAGAATTGCATCTCGAATAAAAAAACCGTACGGGTATATGAGATGAAATAGTTACTGAATAGTTACCGAGATATTCTCTACGCATAATTTTTCATGCAAGTTATGCTCGAAATGTTCTCCGTTATAATTAATACCCAATGACGGGGTTTAGGTCCATTTTGACTCGGAGTTACAAATGTTTCATTCAATTTTTTATTTTCTAACAGCTAGCTCGTATCATTAACTATTTATATTGGATTCGATAAAAACATCAACGTAAATCTCGAAGATGTACGTTCGAAAATATGTAAAATGAAATTGACGAGTGAACATTTGAATAGATGTAGACTGCGATGGAATGCATTCGCTTGAATAAACTTTTTTAGTTAAACTTTGTTAGTTTAGTTTGGTATATGTTAAATTTCCTCAAATTAATTTCGAATGGTTTCCAATCTTCACGGTCACAATAGCTGTCCACCCCACTCCCAGTACTTCAGGTACTCTCAGACATCCATTATGACTATGAATATGTTCCAGACAATTCAGACAACCTTCTCAAAGTAATGGATTATGATTTGAAGAATTCGAAGAACGTAGAGTGCCTACATAATTCGCAAAAGCCTTCTTTCGATTTTAGCTGAAATCAATGCACACAGAAAATCCTGATTCGACAAACCATTTTACAAAAGCCGTAACTTGAAGCAACGATAAAGTGAATCTTTAACAAGGGTTGATAAATGCTCTTTCAGTGTATCGGCAGGTTCTCGCGATGCACAGAGATCCATAAAATCCACGTATCGGTTTCGCAAACAGTCTCGTTTCGTTGCGCTCCATGAACGCATATAGGTTATCCAGAGAACAATATTTTCCGGCGTGTGCTAGGAATTTGAATATGGAAAAGGCGGGAACAGTTGTCGCCCGAAAGGAAACGCGGAGACACGACGAGCAGATCGATATCAATTTATTTCCAGACTCCTCTGTTAATTCGTAGGTCATGCGCCACCGGCAGGCCATTATCGCACACTTCCTCGCATTAATTAACTCGCTCTAATTATACTCGAACCAATTCACTCGCCGCATAAATTGCTCCGACGCAAGACGCTACTGACGTGTACTGTCATCGCTTCTGCTGTACACTTTGAATTGAGCAACAAACAATCCGACACCAGACTGCAGATTAACGGTCCATCGAACATCATCGTGTATCTCTGTGTCACGAGGTACCAGTTTTGCTTCTTTCAGAATCGAACAGCTAGTTTGCAAATCTTTATGCGAAATAAACGTGTTCTACGCCAATTGCAAAAAGCAAGCTTCAAGCAGAAACTCGTTTCCTCTCTCCATCATTTTAACAGACTAGAATTATTACTATTTTGCGCTTAGGCTAGCCACTTTTGCCAATGCATGAAATTCGCAGTCTATTGACCACGTTAAAAGTATCACCACGTGAAAGGTTTCCTATACAGATAATTGTGTACATGTGTAATTCGTTTTGAAGATCAAAAGTATCGCACACAGTATCTGTAATAACTAGCTCACGGATCTTTCTGTTAAACTAAAAAGTTTGCACTGTCGCAGGACACAGTAGTTAAATAAACTATTCCATCTTCTATTCCATTGATAATCTAAAATCATTTGATCCGTCTTAAAATCGTTTAATCTTGTTCTAAACGACACCCTTCCGTCGTAAATGCGCAAAATCCGGAGTCTGGCGACACCAAACGAAGATTAGAAATTTTCAAGGTCCCGCGTCACGCCTACCGACGTCCGCGTATACTCGAAAAACCCACATGATTCCGTTGTGATTTACTCCGTCCGGAAATTGGGCAGACAGCATGTGTTTAGAGCCGATTACGCGTTCAAGAAACTTTTTAAGGGTACGCTGTAATGACGGTTCGGGGTTCTACGAAAGTAGGGCTGCGCGTAAGGGTAGTCACACGGTGGTTGTCAATTTTTTAGCATAGTTTTCTCTGACGAAACCTTACGGTATAAATAATTCCTGTGGGAGGTGCAGCAGACCATATTGTTACAACGCATGTATAAACCTGGGGTCTTGCGCGTGTAACTTGCACACCGCGCGGGACATGTCTCGGATTGAAAACCCTTGGCTCGCAAAACCCTTGAAAAGGGTCGATTTTCGTAGACGGAGAAGTCGCCACCCGCGCCCTTCTGGGCACACATTCACCCCAATATTCGGCCGAGAAAAACCGTCTCGAAATTCGCGAAGAAGTTTAGCCGCGGATCGTGCTTCTCCGATTTTAATAAAACTTCGCAAATATTTTTATACGATATTAACGCTTCGAGTGTCGGCTCGGAACGGTCTAAAAAAGAAAACACCGTGAAATAGAAACGATTTATTCGCGCTTGATTCGTTCGATCCAATAATTTTTTTCCAAGGGATATGCATAGAATGCGTTTCGACGTCCAAATTGCAGCGAGAAAAGATAGCACGAAGATCATTATCGAAACAACCGGGAATGATAGATACGGTGACCCCGCCGTACGTATCGACCAATTTCAAAGAAAATATACGGTAGAATATTATGACCGTTTTGAAGAATGAGCGTGTGTCTTTTATGCAACTGTTGGAGAAATAAAGGTGTAACGACTTGAATCGAGTTTTCAACAAAACGGCAAGCCTACAATGGAATAAAAGATACTCGAACAGGAAGTGGAAGATTATCGATAAAATTTCACTTGTACGCTATCGTATACTCCTGCGCGCCCGCATTCGGGCAAACTGTATGACGATAGCTAAAGCATAACCATCATCGTGTTCGAAACGATGGTACCATGGAAGAATTCCGCGTTCGTACTTGAAGACAATCGAACATTCCTCCACTGCTATTGAACCTAATTTATACCATTACTAGAGATAGTTCGTGCGATTCTTTACGGTTTACGTGATCGCATGACCTCCGCGAATTTTCGAGCTTCGATTACGGATCATTATGCCGAAATAAAATTCTACGAAATCGGAGCCAAACAGCAGTTTCATTGAAACTTTAACGAAATTCAATGAAATTAAAATAATGTATCGATAATCTTATATATAACCTCTCTTCATCTTTACACTATCTTCAATCGTACCTACTAATTTTTGCGAATATTCTAATAGAAGCACAAATCTACTGCCTTTTTTTTATAAAACATCTCGCCATTTTGAAGGTCTTGAACTCTTTGCACATATTTTTGTTCCAAACTCAAAGCGAAAGTTCTATACAGAATCAATAAGGTTTCACCAGATTTTAGAAAAACATGATTAATAATGAGACTATACATTGAATTATTAAAAAATATAAACTTTTGTAACAGCAAACGCATCTACAGGATGTCCCAAAAATGTTACACTTCCTGGAGAACAATGTCAACGTATGAAATGTTCACTAATTTGTAGAATAACTCGTGTTGTTCGTCCATCGATTCAGATGTTATCAGTTCGGATAATGGAGGTTCCACTAAGTCGGCAATTAAACGAGGAAATATATAATCTAAATTGCATCGTGTTTGGTATCATTTTTATCAGAGAAAACGACAGAAATATATTTGTAGAAGTGTCCTAAAGAGATAATTGCGAACAGAAAAATTGCGAGATAAGTGTTATTTCACCGACATATCTGATTTCGTTGCTTCTCGAGGATCGAGCCAGCTGGGAATAAATTTTTCAAACAAATATCGTGCGCATCTCTCGCGCGTACACACATCGGGGCATTACCGTACGCGCGAAAGTTAATTTTTCTACGTCGATGAAAGAGGCATCTCAGTCGCGGCGGAAAATCAATATGTCCGCTCTTGGTCTCATAATCTACGCGACGCCATTATATGAAGTTCATTAAGCGATCGTTGCATAATTAAACGGGCGGGCTGCCTACCAAAACACACGTACGCGGACGCGTACTTGGTGGAGCGTATCCAGTGCTATCATTAAAATCGGCCACGAAGTAAACGTTTCAGTCGGTAAATATTTAAACCGGCCGGTAAGGGTTCGGTAATGAGAGTCGAAATGGATCGATAGAAAACGACGACGTACTCGCACATACACGTTCCTCGGTCGCCGACACTCTCGATAAATATTATCCATCGGCTGAAATTGCTTTCCTATTTCGACCCCTCTTCGAAAACGCGCTTACATAATTGTCAATAGCAATTAATACTTTACGAAACGACCCGTCCTCGGGAACCGAACACACTTCGTTCGACCGAGAATGGTATCGATTGTCGGAGAACTATCGAATTTTTCACGAACCGTGCGGAAATGCAATCACAGTTTAGAACGTTCTCGTCCATCCGTCCACATATATATATTTATGATAGACACTATTGTTAGCTGCAATGAAAATAATGCGGCAGTATATATTCGCGGATCGATACCTCGGATTTCATTGTATTTTTCAGAATTCGTTGCACCGAGAGAAAGATAATACGGAATTGTTTCATTAACTTGAAAATATATATTGTAATTTTATTTTTTATTTTTTGATTGGTTTCAGAACTTTTTGTTTAGTCCGCGAAATAGCTTTGACTTTATATTATGACGAATCGGCGCTGTTACATTTGTTAACACTAGGTTCACGGGATCCGTCAAAATGACGGGTTTTAATATTTTTAATTTAGAAATATTAAGATTGTAAGGATGCATAGATGAGTAATTATTTAGCAAATTTATTTCTTTGGGTATCTATTACTTTAAAAATATTGTTACAATTTTGGGTAGCACGTTCTTGTTATTTTTATGAAGTGATGCAAAATATTCACTTTTAGTGCTCCGTAAACCTAGTGTTAATACTTGATGACGTAAAAATACTTGATGTTCGTAAATCACGAATACCACTATAATATAAAACATGAATCTTTTGAACCACATTTACATTTTTGTAATTACAAAAAGGTGCGGATGAAAAAGCCCATACTATAATTTTTATAATCTTATCTGCACGAATGAAAGATAACCTACAGGAATGAAAAAGAATCCAAATTTTTTAAATAATGAATGTCCTCCGGACATACTATAAAAACATTATAATATCTTAAGAACAGTTTTTGAAGATTTTCGGTTCCGACCAAAATGACGATCTAATTAAATACCTTTAAAATTAACTTATGTAATTATGAGATGCAATATATTGTCACAAATATTAATTGTTAGATATTGATACATAATGACAAAAGCTATCGAAATGTCTACAATTGTCTCTTTGATGTCTGGTTTTTAAATCATTCGTTCGACGTGTTTGCTGTGCCCGAGATGTCCTTGAACAGAATTAAATTCGTCGATTGGGCCTAAATACTAATCCTAATTCCCCCCAAAATAGATAATCCCTTTTTAATGGGCTTTCCTCTTGGCATAAACACCACTTCACGGATACTTCGACTGAATGGACACCTATTTAACAGACTGTACCTCTTTGTCCAGATTTAAACAATTAAAAATCTTCTAGTTACTTAATAATCTAGAAACGAAACATGAAAAAACACGAATAGTTTCAATGTTGTTCATAAACTCTCATTTACGAACACCTTCATCACTTCGTGAACACTAAAAATTACTTGATATTATATCAACATTGCAAAATAATATTTAATTACACAGACAAAGCGTCCGTGCTTGTATATGCCTCGTACAAAAAATGTTCAAACAGCCTCCTAAAAATTACTCGATTTATTATGTTAACGTTAAAAAGTTTCCCTAATTTCCATAAACCAAGAAGTTGTTTTGAATAATGCTATAATCGTTTGCAGATTACGATTTAAAACGAAAACATTCAGCTCGTTTCAGATACACAGAGGCTTCAGATAACAATAGCGTTAAATAAATTTCTGGTATATACCAAAACCAACAAGTCAACCCGAGTAATATAACCGACATGTTGATTAAGCTTGATACAGAGACTTTCCCCGAGAAAAGCGTTATTTAAATTTCTATACGAATGCAGATGAAAATGTAAACATTAAATTTCAGATAAAAGAACCACAAGTATTTTCTATATCATAGCACGAGGCCATTTGAACAAACGGGGCACCGCTTATCATTTTTGCCAATGGCTTCCACTCTGATCGCCATTTCTGCAACGCTCGCCGTGGCATCGTCGCCCGCATACAAACCAACGTTATCTCTCGCGCGTGTAAACACAGACGCGAATTACTCTCCGAAACAGTTATAAAAAAAAAAGAAAAGGAAAAAAAAGGAATCGCAGCGCGCCGTACGGGCGACGATAAACCAATTTACGGAGAACGTCAATACTCGTTCAAGTTCAAGTTGATACTTACTCCGGTTGAATGTCGCCAGTGTACATACAGTGATTCGAAAACACACCGCGTTTATTCGCTCGTCGCCAGTCTTCTTTCGAATGCAGACATACCAGGTGTAACTGTTGGTACAACCGAAAACAGGATGAAATTCTATATAGGAAAATAAATCGAAAGTATGGTAGAAAATTTTTTCCTTCCGGGAAAATCGACTTCGAAAATCAAGATCGCGTGCCTAGCATTCGTAAGTAGAACCAGTAGGTCATATCACCGGACACGTCAGACGATTACTATTCAATAGCACACGTGTATTCGCGAAATTTTCCAACTCAATTTTCTCGAAGGCGAGGCATCGTGCGAGAAACTGTTATTCTACATTTTTTACTTATTTTGTTTTCACGTATAACCGGCCCCTTTCCGCTTGTACCCTGTATACTGTATAAAATGAGAATTAGCTGCACTTTTGGATGGTCCAACAAGTTTTTTGGTTGCATTTATTGTATTCTCTCCTGTACACAATTAATAGTACTAAATAATTGTTTACGTAAAAATCGTTTTTCCATTGCTCAGGACTTATTGGGCTAAATGAAAATGTATTTCTTTTTAATATTTTTAGTCAATTGATAATCATTTTAATGATATTTTGAAATTTTTCTTTAGGTTCTACTTGCCCTTATTTCAATATTTATTTAAATATTTTTACACAGATAGATAGAGATTGATTTCAATAGGTTAAAAGTGATGGTCGAATGTTTTCCATTTTGTCTACTCAGTTTTACTGCACTGATTGTCATACTTATAAACGAGGATACGTAGTCTTACACGTTTCCATGCAAACTCATTTTTATACACTATTATTAATACAAACCGGAACGAAGAAAAATTTATCTCACGAGTTTTTTCCCATCATCGTAGCATTTAAAATACTCTTGCATAATTTTCAACTTGTTAAAATTATTTAAAAAAGACAAATGAATGTCTATGTGCTCTCTGTATCTTAGAATGCATGCAAACAACTTTTATTTTACATAAAAATCCGCAAGTCTACCGTTTATCGTCGCTTAAATGCTCTTTCGACCTCGAAATTTTCTTTCTGTTTAGCATTTCTACTTTCGAATGATAAATGATTAACGTTCCTAACCGAGCATGCTCGTTTAATTTTATCGATGCACCATTTCCTTACATAAATTACAACGAAAAAAAAATAAATAGAAAATTTTTCCAGATTTTTCCAAAAGCTAAACCAGATTCAATTCATCTTTTACCTTATCGTTGTTTGCGTAAGCGTGACAATGAATTTTCATGTAAATTCGAAACGGATAGGTTGTTGCGTTGATGGTAAAAAAAAAATTTTGCAATATTTCCTATTAATATTAAACGATATATTACGTCAACGTGCAGAACGGTATAATAAACGCATAAACTGTCGCGCTAGTACGTCACGGGGTTAACGATTGAAAATACATGTAGTTTGCACAGAGTTGTTTGCATAGAAAATGAAAAATTTTTGTCGCTGTGTCGCGCGACCGTTTTCTCTATACAACTGTAAAATGGAGATTGTCTTTGTCTGTCGAACAGTGGAGAGAGGTGTTCAATGAAATTACACTTCCGCTGGAATATGCTATCCTTCTAATATGCAAAGGGGAATTCTGTGATCGGAATAGAAAAACGAGACTGATTCAACGACGTCCCGTCCCATCCCATCCGCTCTACGAGTCTTTAATGAAAAAAAAAATACAGATCATGATGGAAAATTTAAATTTTCTGCGTCGATTGCAAGACACGAAGAAGCTAAAGGGAAATTTCTTTCTATCATCGGTCGCTTTAACATGTTGGAAATAATGTATAACAATTATTCGATTAATTTGTGTGTAGCAAGTCGATTGCAAGACACGAAAAAGCTAAAGGGAAATTTCTTTCCATCATTGGTCGCTTTAACGTGTTGGAAATAATGTATAACAATTATTCGATTAATTTGTGTGTAGCAAGTCGATTATACAGTAAAGATTGTATCGTACGATTGACACGATCGCGTTTATTCAATTCATTTAATCTGTTCTACTATTTTATATCAATTTTCTGTATCGATTGCAAGGTGCACTGCCTAAATAGAAATTTCTTCCTTTCATTGGTCGGTTTAATGCAAGTTGATTAATACATAAATATTATTAAATTGTATTCTTACTATTCCACTATTTTATGTGACTGTTTTACATTTAGTCATTTTTTGAAACTGTACATATTTGACGGTCGTTCGAACTTGCCCGGAAATGACCGGTTTCATATTTTACGATTATTGAAATTGTAAAAATTCAATCAATTCATTCAATTGTAAAAATTCAAAGACAATCTCGATAAATCTATTGTTACCATTTTTATAAAATAATATTTACTAAATACTTTCAACGTTTGGCAGGTTTAATGTTAGCCATTTCACAAATTATTGCTATTAGTCATGCGGTCAAATAGTTGAGACATAAGCTCCGAAACGTCTGATTTAGAAGGTTTATGCATACTCCTGCATTAACTAGTTTCAGATGTTTTATTTTACAATTATTAGTGAAAGTCACTGAACACGCTCGTCTAATCGATCGTGTGGTATAATAAAAATTGATCAAACTCCGAATAATTGCAATCTTGTTCGTTCAATAAATAATTGGTTGATAATAAGATGGTACTTTGTTCTAGAAAAGCTTGTAGACAACCATCTTTCATTAGTTTTAAAAGGGTTGTAGATCGAAAGCCGACCGAACAATTACGATAATGGTATTTTTTCTCTGCACCGTCCTGAGCGGTGACACAAACGAATATGCTTGTGATAACAAGGCGTCATCGTCACTCGCTATTGTTCGTATTTATAGCAAAGGCTCTAACTCCGATTATTGTATCGGTGCAAATCGATGGCGCGCCTAATCTCGAGAAAGGAGTTCAGCCATGACGATGACAGCGCTGTTGACATTTTCATTATCAGAAATGGAGCTTTCGTTTCTCTTTCTGATTCTTTCTGATCTCTCTGTCGTCTCAATCTTATTAATCTTATTAAACGACCCTCAAAATTACTTGATTAATTAACCCCTCGGACACCTGCGAGTTCTCTAGGCCTATACCGGAGTCATTTCTGATCCACGCCGTCATTTTGCTACAGTTTTCTTTCGATATAAGGCGATAGCTCGGGACCAGCTTTCATCGTATTCCGGGATGAAGAAGAAATAAAAATTTATTTCGAAATAAAAACCGCCGTCTTGTATCGGAATAAAGTACATATTGCATAGCATACGTTTCTTGCACATTTTGTTCATATAAACGATCGGAGAATAATCATTCTTGCTTATTACTTGACGGTTACGTTTGCACCTTACACTGTAATTTAGTTAATTATATAATTTAGTTATTCGGTGCCACTAATTTCATTTACTAGGACCATTTTAATTCAAGAAACATGTAAAAGATTTTAAAATTCAATTCAATTTTAATAATCGTCGATTTTCAGTATATTATAACAAACTTGTTTCCTTCGTTCTCGTGAAACAAAAAGCTGCGCAGGCGCGGACAAAACCTCTCACAGTGACACACACATCTGTTCATATATTTTCCATATATAAAAACTGAGTATAAAAATTGTTACGCGCCGCGTTTGATGTAGGTGTCGAATTTTAATTTTTAGGTGTCTATATTTTATCCAAAATAAATTTTATTTCCACGTCAATCAATACGACCGTTATGTGTGTGTATGGAGAAGCAACATATTAACAATATCATTACGTGAATTGCAGTGAAAATGTGGTGATAGATTAACGAGCTATTCCTTGATGGCAAAAAGGACTACAAAATGGAGAGAACGATAAGAGTAAAAACTGTTAAAAATTTGCCGTTTCAGATGCAACAACCTAATGCTTGTGTTATTTGACAATACTAAACGTGCACATTCCGAAGGAAACTTTCGGGAGGCTACGGAGTGATGTTGAAGAAATGCGTTTGCTGCGCCGTTATTTGAAAATGGGAGGATCTATCCGACGGGGATCGTCGAAAGAGATCGATAGCCGTGCCGGAAGATGAGTGGCTACGTGGAAAATGTTTTTTTTCTCCCGGGGTTTGCGCAGTCTAGATAAGTTGTTCGGGCAGAATAACGCGAAACGGCCGCCGGTAGCTTCGCCCCGAGTGAAATTAATTTCTTCTCGATAGAATCTTAACGAGAACCGGGCTCCGTCGCGCGGCTTACGCACGGCCGCGTTTATCAGCGTTTCACGATCGTGAAAAACCGTTCGCGCGATCGTCGTTAGACGACGACTAATCGAGGACTTTCGAAGCGAGTTTGCACTTTATCGGCAACCCGATCCGCATGGGAGACGATTCTTAAACGACCCGATAATGGTCCGCGCGCAAATATTTGACTTTCAACGAATTTCTTGCTGCACCGATGGACACAAAGATGTTTCAGCAAACTCGGCGACGGACTGTGTACTCGCTCGACGTTCGCTGAAAAAGAATTTACCTAATAGTTTGGCATAAATGCGGGGAACGTTTGTGCGTCGCCGCATAGAACACAGCAGTGTTCCTAGAAATAGTCTTTCCTATTCAAATTTATTTGAACCGATATGATATTTCGTTGTCGTCGGTACACAAACCGTTTTCTTTTTCTAAAACAATCACGGGAACAAAAGAATTCAATCACGTTGCAGTCCCTCTTTGTCTTATATCGAACGAAACCTATACTACTGTAGAAGAAAAGCCGTGTTCGTCGAAATTTCAAAGAACAAAAATGAAGTTCTAATCACCGTAACCGTAACATAAACCGTAGCTGCTAACGTATTAATGCAAGTCTTTCTCGATCTTTCATAACGATTTTATAATTATGCAGAATGTACAATTATGTACAATTTTTGTCCGCTATATGTATGTCTAAATAAACACCTCGGACGGTGTAAATAAAAGTAACTTTATTTATTTAATCATACATCAGTTAAAATTTTATTTTATTTTTTGGGAAGGAGGGGGGTTCTTCATCTTTTTCAAATTATTTCAAAATGTGAATCGTTAATACACGACTCCGTAAAGGAATGTAACTGTTGTCGAATAAACATTATACAGAATTAAAACAACTCAGACTGAGCATCGTGTCTAGCACGTCGATCGAGCGTTTAGCTGTTCGAACGTAGATCATTAAACTGTCAATGCTCGAAGCAGTGACGCTGTTGAAGTTTCTTATTCGCGTAGAATCGTCGGCAATTCAAGGAAGAAAAGTGTGGAAGATCGATCATGTCGAAAAAGGGGCTTCCCGGCTGTCTCTGACGCAAACGGATTGTTCGAACCGTCGCGTCGCGCGTCCGCGACCAAACGCTCGTCACGATTTATCAGTTGATCCAGGTGCGCTCGATCCACCTTGGCTCGTTATTCGAAATCGCGCTTCTACGTTTTCCTCGTTAGTTAATCGAAATTGCATCTTGCCGCGAGACTGCATTTCGGTCGAGCGAATCAACCGACTGGTAATTGATTGGCAAATTAACTGGCGTCGCCGATCACGCGAATATAGATCGGTTCGTTGAAACTACGCTGTAAAATGATTGTTTAAAAAGGCCATTCTCGCCTAACCCACATTCTCCTCGTAACTGGATCTTTGTGCAAAATAACCATTTTCCATGTCACTTTTCAGAAACGTAGATTAAATAAAAATGTATTTCTTTCATAATTTTTGTTTATTAACAATCTAAACGCTTCTTCGAATCGTAAAATATTCCGGAATGTTAACAAATGTCGTGTCACGAACAGACTGCGGATCTTTATGAAAATTGCTATTTATATAAAATAATTGATAAAATATTCCTACATTTTATCAGGAAATAATTTTATTTGCGGACCCAAAGATTCCTCATGGTAAAAAATAAAATATAAATATCGATGATCGTTAAACGAACTTATTAACTTCGAAGTCATGTATAAAAAGTTTTCTAAAGAATTTTCTTTTCACAATACATATATGTATAATGTATGACTAATGCAAAAATTAATCTTTTAAATATCTCCAACAACCTGAACACTATCCGCGGCGTTTATCAGCGCCACGCCTCGGCGACATATACAGAGAATTCGCTGTACTAGTGTAGCAGGATGGAACCGTGTGTTTATTAAAATCTCTAAAACGGGCCGTTTTGAATTTCTGTTGCAGGCGAGAAACCGCACAAGTGCGTGGTGTGCGGCAAAGCGTTCTCCCAGAGCAGCAACCTGATCACACACATGCGCAAGCACACCGGATACAAGCCTTTTCAATGCGGCCTCTGCGACAAAGCTTTCCAGAGGAAGGTGGACCTGAGGAGACACCGGGAGGGACAGCATCCAGCCGCCCCCGCGCTCGATTACCGTTCTCTCCAGCTTCCCTCGCAACCGAACGCTGTCCGACACACGCCACCCCATCAATCCCCCTCCGTTTATCACATGATACCGATACCGGGCAACAGTTGAGATCGTTCGACGATTGTCGTACGATCGTCCATGCTCGAACTTTTCCGTCGGGTCTCCTTCGAACCGTTCGCACAGCTGTGCAACTAGATCGTCGCGTGTGAAGTTCGAGGAGCAAACGAAGAGGAACCACATGGAGGAGCAACGATGACCGCGGTGTTCTTTACGGACTGTACTTCACGTTGGCGGAATTGTCCATTGCGTAAGTCTCGAGAGCGCGACGTCCGGGTGTCCCCGAAAATGGCGTTCGTCTTAACCCCCTCCCGTCTTTTAACGTGGCTCGCGACGAAGATTTTGGCACGAACGTAAACATCGCGAGTAGGACTCGTCGAGTGAAAATATCTCGAGTCACAGATATCGCGGGTGTTTACATTTCGGCTCGTATTGTGACTGTTCTCGAGCCTCACTCTGGTCTGTTTGCCGAGCGTTAACCTCTACCGCTTGGGCCCGGATTTCGTCGAGGTAAATAGCACGGGAAGGGGTTAAAAGAGCACTGTACGTGTACGTGTACCAGAAAATATGTACATAGTTTTCATCGTCAAAATCGGCCGATCGATGGATCCCAGCAAGGCGAATGCGTTTAACGATCTCACGGCAGCCATGACTAGGCTCTGCTCGACAATTTCGTTTTGCTTATTTTCGAACCCACGTGTTCGATGTCGATGTTGATCCGCTTGTTGACTTCCAGAAAACTCGAATTTTGGATTTGTAACACAAAATGGATCCGGGATTCGAGGGTTAACCAAACATTTCGAGCCGTGTTACATTTTATTGCGAACGTATTTGGTCGATGCCCAATTTAAAAGAAATTTTATCGAATAATTAAGCTCGATTATGAAACACACGAAAATTGAAACGCTTTTCGAAATAATTTTATTGGGTCTGCTGGATATATACTGTTTCATCAGATTTTCTCTGACTTTTATTCGACGAGGTTAATCAATTCGGTAAATGAGCGGCTCAAATTTTTAATTAGATTTTTAAGCATTTTTATTTCTATAATGCGCAAAGAGAAAATCCTAATACGCTCGAGCGTGTACGCCATTTCGTCGGACACCCTGACGCCGCGTGCTCTAATTTTACTTATAATGAATCGAGTGAAGTCCCTTTTCTCGCTTTGATATCAAATTTCACGGTGTAAATCGACCGCTGTCCGCTCGTTGTTAACGCGAAACTATGTTTACACTGTCAGGGCGGAAACATAGTTCGAATTCGACGAATCTTCCCGTGCTTGTGATCAAGTAGACTGCAGATTTTATGCGTTTAAAGAAAGATCAGAAGAAATCAGAGGATATTGATATATAATTTTGAAGTTCTTTTCAAATCATTAGAAAAAGAAAAACATCCCCAAGACCATTTTTATTTCTCGTAAAGATCCGCAGTCTATCGATAAGGTAACACGTTTGATTTGAAGTCGAAAACAATTCTGTGGGAATAGTAGATTTACACGTCGATGCTCCTAATTACTTCGAAAGGTGATTATTCTTCGGCATTGAATGATATCTTTTAGATAGGGGATCATGAACCGTCCATTATCACAGTTACTTTTGGTATGTACGTACACGTGTATATAAAATACATATATATACAGTAACGAGCAAAACTGAGTCTACACTATTTGAAGAAACATAACTTATTGAAAATTAGATCAAATGACTTGAATGTTATTGAGAAGTTAGGATTAGTTTAGTAGACGAGGTGTAAAAAATTTTTGAATAAAGTTTAAATTGGTCGGAATCGCAAAAGAAATAGTAAAAGTTTGTTTTTTTTAACTTGTTTATCTGAGCCTGTATTGAAAATTAAAAAAATGTGTTTGATTCGCTTGAATAAATTATATCCATGTTGAAAGTTTCATCGATATTGGTGAATTGGTTTACGAGTTATGAATGTTTAAATGTGCGATTTTAAATCGAAAATCGTGAAAAATGACAATTTTTCCACTTTTAAGCGTTTATAACTCGTAAACGAATTAACCAATATTGGTGAAATTTTCAGCATGGATATAATTTATTCGAGCGAATCATATACATTCTTTAAATTTTCAATGCAGGCTCAGATAAAAAAGATGAAAAAACCTACTTTTACTATTTCTTGTGCAATTCCGATCAATTCAAATTTTTTTCAAAAAGTTTTTAAACCTCGTGTAATAAACTAATCCTTCTAGCTTCTGAATAACATTCAAGTAATTTGATCTAATTTGTAAAAAATTGTATTGCTTCAAATAGTGTAGACTCAGACTCAGTTTTGCTCGTTACTGTATACTTGAGACAAGCAAGATATAAATATACACTAAAGTAGATGCAAAAAAGGTTATATGTATATACACACGCGTATACTATGTGAATGCAGTGTGAAAACATGCGTGTGAATGGAAGCACAACGGGATGTATTCAAAGCGAAGATAATTGTACTCCTTGGTTCGCGAAACGGGACGCTTCATCTGCGAAAATCATGTTTACAAAGTTAATTATTTCGTAGGAATCGAAACTTTGATGGCACGTTTGAAAATCTCCATGAAATCGAAGAGCAACTCGATTTTCCATTATATTAGTTAATATCACCATTGATCTATAATTTTTAACGCGTGGAAAAATAGTTGACATTACTTGCCAAAAAGTCATGTTAGTATTGTAACTGGTCTTACGAAATTGGCACTGAAATGTCGACAAAAATTCTATTATCATAAATTTGCTGCAGATTTTTTATGCAAACTAGTCTATTAAAGAAACTAAACATGCAATTTTTTAATTCTAAATTTAAGACTACCAAGACTGCAGTAAATGCGATCTAGAGTCATAACTTTTTAAAAAGTTCTTTACAAAATTTTGTTCTGCAGTAGAGTCTTGATCAAAGCCCAATCCTCGGGTCCGTGCTGCGACATAGATCGTGTAGGGCTACACCGAACAATCAATTAAACCACTAAATACAGTTCAAATTATATCATGTTTCGTGTTACTTTTAATCAGGAATCTTCAGCATTTAATCTTCAGCAACTTTTGGACGTTCTGTATACAATAAAGCGAAAATCCACACAAAATGAAAGAAATTTTTCTATGGCTGCAGATTTTGATACAAAAAAAAAGAAGTAGATTGTCTGATTCTACATTTGACACATTATGCTTCTTAAGAAGTCATTTCAAAACAAAAGCTTAATGTTTCGCTTTATAAAGGTTTGGTGAAAGTTTGCCAATATTTCTTTATTTTATTAAAAATTCTCGAGAATTATCGAGAAATATGGTCTTATTTCTCATTTCTCGAGAAATGAAAAATGTTGAGAAATCAGGAACACTATCGGCGACCGATTCCAGTGGTGGGGACAGGCGAACCGACTAAGATCGTGTAGATCCGTTCGACTTGGATCAAGACTTTACTGTACCTAGTCGAGACACGATCGAACATTCGCATAGTCAAGACTACAAAGTTGCGCGGAGAATTCGAATGTAAAGTAATGGAGAAACCAATGAGGAAAGCTCCTGTGTCTGTTCGCGAAACGCACATTACGCACCTGTATGTCTGTTAGGTATGTATTTACTTACGTACCCCGTTTACACGCGCGTGCTGCGTATCTGTGTGTATGCGAATGTGAAGATGAATGTTTGCGTTTTTAATTTTGTACATACGATTCAGCGTTACCATTTGCACGTGCAGGGTTTTCAAATACTTATATGTACGTACACTTATTTATCGAACCGACTATTAATGATCGTTAATCGCTTAAGTGGCAACACCGGATAATGTTCTTAACAAAACTATGGTCTGTATTGCGCGGGTAATGCGTACACCAAATTTTGTAAATAATATCGTTCAATGTGAACTGAATTTCCTGTAACATATAGACCAAATTGAATTAGGAGGAAGTAAAATGAATAGACTGCGGGTCTTTATCCACTTACAGTAATCTTTTTAAAGCACAACTAAACAGGTACAGTGGCCCAAAAAGTATTTAAACACTATATTTCCGATTGTCGAAAAATTATCGACATTTCAATTGTGATTGTTTCGTGAAAACAAGTAGCTCAACCATAAGCCTGGACACATTTTAAAGGCTCTATATTCGCAAATCAGTGTTCAGTTTCCTAAGATTATTTTATTTTGAAAAATCTTGGAATAAAGTGAACATTGTCGTACATTATTATCATATGAACATTAATAACATCTTCATTCCAATGCTTACCAAAACCAATTTTGTAGTGGATAAATTAAATTTGTTCCTAGTCGTGGATCTTAGAAAACAGTCCGCGTAAATTGGAATTCGCGTAAAAACCCGCTGTCTAATTAATTAACAATACCTCGTTTCAGCTGAGGAGAGTTCAATTGAGACTTTCCGTTGCGAAGAACACGCCACTTAAGAGATTAAAACCTACCAGTTAATGATTTCAGAGTGTGTTTAAAAAATTACAAGAAAAAACCGTACGTCGGGAGATGATATTTCGAGATGCAGAGAAAATAAATCGATATATCATTGCTGTTCGCATTCTACACTGCCCGAAAATCGTTTTTAACCTCCGAAAATCAGAATCGAAGGTGAGTACGGAGCTGGTGTTCCGGAGATTGCAAAATCAAAATGGAAAATGTGCCTTACGACAAATACAAACGTCCATTTGAAAAACAAATCGTCCAATTGTACCATATTTCAAAGCATTCCAGAATAACGAAGAATTTAAAAAAAGAAAAAATACATAGAACGCGTTGCACGAAGACGGTGTCAAGTATAACCTCGATTCACGTTTCTTTCGTTGAAAACAGAATGAAATTGTATATACATACGACAACGATATAATGTTTTAGCGTGATCAAATTTGTACAAAACAACGGAAACGCGTCTAGTTCTATTTTTCTAACAGTGCTTCCGAGTTGTAGTTTCACTTTCCACACCTTTTTTTCTTTCCCTTTTCGTCGCTACATATTTCGGAAAATTCCAATAGAATTTTGACACGCGTATCGCATCGTTAATTGCGAGTGCAATGAGTATACTATTCCCAGCGTTTTCTGAAACCAAAGTAATCCCTGGTGTTTGTTATAATCGATTTCAGTTGAATTCGCCTCGTAGCACAACCAGTCCGAAAATTTTCAGTATACTTTGCGTGCATGATTGGTAGACTGCGGATTTTATGCAATTACGACAGAGTAGGATTAGGGACGCAATTACTGTGGGGGTGCCAATTACTGTGTCTGTATTAATCATACTTATTTCTCAAGAATAATGAATATTTAAAAAACAGATATATAACATTCAACTGATTTTAATGAAAAAAATTGAATATCTCTTTTTTTAAATTCATTATGGATTAAAAGTAAGTATAATTAATATAGGCATAGTAATTGACATTCCCCATAGTAATTTAGTCTCTTACCGTAGAAATTTAAAATGATACGAGAATTATAAGGATATTTAGAAATGTCAATATATTATTTTCAATCTGATAAGATTATTAAAGAAACAAATAATTTTCTGTTTGGTTTTATGTTTCGTATAATTGACATTGAAAATATTAATTTTTGCATAAATATCTGCAGTCTAATGAGTACAGTATCTATATAAGAAAAAAGAAGTTAACGCTAGATTTACGGACCTCTGACTATTTTACATTACAAAAATGAGAAGAGTTATTTACTTAGTAAATAAGAATATTTCTTTAGATTTTTAAAGATTTCCATCAGAATATCAGTGGATCCAAAAATTGCTTGAACACCAAATTTCCGATTCTCGAGAAATTGTCAGTTTATTAACTATGATAATCTCTTTAAAAAAAATAGTACAGGAGTATGAGAAATTTAGTGTTCGAATACTTTTTGTATCCACCGTATGCATTCCAAGAAAATGGATGATTACAAGTGCATCTCGACAATCCGAATAGCCGTAAAATAAAAACTATGGCTCCCGCCATTGGGTCTCGTAGATCTAGTGTTAATGACAATTACAATTCGTATTGGAACAAGTGCGAAATTGTGACAACTATCGAATCGGAATCTCATTATATTTAACCGAATATGTTTGCCGAGGAACCTTGTTGTTGCTTGACCGATGGTTAAAGCTCGAGTTCTAAGAAGATTAATTTATTATCCGAAGAAGATAATTCGGTGGAAGAGGAATCTGAGAAACTATAATTCGATCGCGAACGGTGCGTTTCGGTGGGATTAGGAAAGGAAAATGGAGGGTGGATGCGAGAACGATTGGAGAAGTTTTTGTAAAAAGAAAAAACGAAATTCGATGTCTGGCAACGAATCATAGCGGCTAGAGGACCAAAGATAGAATAAGTTGGACCTAGTCGAGCGGTCACTGCTTTCGGGTTTTCGAAAGAAATTCGAGACATTTGAAATTTAATCGATCGGTTCGGCCAATCGAGAACCCGAAGCTCACCGAAGACTTTGGTCCATCGTGCGTACGCACAGATTGTATTATATACGTACGATTAAGCTTATCGTTAGATAATTAGGCGCGCGAATTTAACAAAAAAAAAAGAAAAAATATCGAACGTATCACGCGCACGACCGCGTCATAGAAATTTCATATTTTTTCAAGCCCTTTGCGACAAACGCCGACGAACAGCCGGCGTGGAAAACCAACTGTCGGTACAATTGTTAAACAAAGCGATCGCGTTTCGAGCCGTTACCGTTGTAGTCGTAATTATTAAATCCATACAGGCATCGGGATTGATTTGATTCCTTCGAAGAGATCTCTGTCGCTGAACGGATGATCGACTACGAGTTTGCGCGTTTCATTAACCCTCGAACTGTTTCGCATTGCGGACGAGATTAATTGCAATTAGGTCGAATTGAAACCTCGCGGTCTGACTTGAAAGACGTTGAACAAAATGCGTACAACTTTTAACAATAATGATCGTTCGTGCTCGACAATTCGAGGGTTAACAGTGAATAATATATATGTATATTAACGAATAGAAAGTGATCGAGAGATCGATAAGCCGACTTATCGAGAGAGCATGAGCGAAACGAGAGTGAATGCCGACGACGGAGTGTCTGACGAGTGTTAGAGCGAATGACGGATTTGTGTTAATCGATAAAACCAAAAAATATGTTTATAATTGGTATAAAGACGGCATCGATTGAATAAATTGTTTTTCTTATAAACCGTGTGGCTCATTGTGACCTGAAACAAATTATTTCCCCAAGCATCCACACCGATATTTCAATACAGTTTCTAACTGTAACTTTTCCCCTCAATTCGTGCTTCCTCCCCTCATCTAACACTGTTCCGACATAGCATACGGAGGGTTGATGGATTGAAAATAATGCAACAATATTTTAACATTCTTCAGTAACTCGACAATAATATAACAGTATTTTAAAAGGTTTTAATAGGTTGAAAATAATGTAACAGTATTTTGCAGACGTGCATTATCAGTAATAATGACAAAAATAAACTAAATATTGAAAGTATTTATGAACATGCAGGTTCTTGATTCAATACAAAGCATATAAGATACTGTTTTATTCTTCTGGTGAAAATGAACTACGGGTATTTTGCAGTTACATTATTGTTTTTTAATGTAAACGTTCCCCCTTTTGCAGTAATCTCATTCTCTTGCTATTCTACGTGAGAAAATATTAATTCGTATAATACTTTTTGGGAGAACCACATTTGTACAAAGATATCTAAAAAATCATTCTATATGATTCTCTTGGAAAAGTTCTTGCAACATGACGCTATTTAAAAAGTACCTGTAACATGATTTTAATAAGTGTAATATAATTGTATCACAGCAAAAATTCAATAGTACTTCTTCACAATTATATCTAATTTGTCATGGGAGAGCGTTCTGTAAAATGGCCGTTGTCTCTACGAGGAAAAACTCTAACTGGAGTAGCTCTTGTTTATATATTATCATTACTTTTTTTAAAGAGTTCTAAACTCTCTACTGGAATAGAATTTTATTCAATGCTCTCGTGATGCAGAATGATATTAATCTCACTACCGGCATCGAATTTTATGGGACGCTCTTCTCAGATAGAATCACGCAGAGCCAGCCCTATGCCAAAATAAATTTATATTGAATATCGGAAAAATATGTTACATTAATATAAATGTTTGAATATAACAGAACTACATTGATCTATAGTTTTAAATAGAATCGTGTAGAATCACTTTTGAAATAGACTTCGATTTTTGCCCCCGGAAATCGCATTAGGTGAACAGAGGCTGTTTTTTTGGCTGCATCGGTGAATCTAACGATCGGAGTTGGAACTTTCCGGAAGTTTAGTAGGTTTTATTTAAAGGAAGACACCTGGGAGTGGGTGAACATTAATAATTTCTTGTTCCGTTCCCATTGGCAGTCGCGTGAAGCGACGTGCAGGTATAGTGAGTGCGGGCCTGGTGGCGTTTCTCTTATCTTTCGCGTACCGGTTACCGGTTAACGCAGTCCGCTGCGACGACGCGACACGGTGCGGTTATTACCAATGCCTTCGCTATATAAATAACGAGTCGGTAAACAATACCGTTCTCCTCGAGCAACACGCGACATGCCATGTGCGCGCGGCCGAGTCGGCGCGATTACGCCGGTCTGGAATCACACTCGGGATCACTATTGCAAAAACCGTGCCTGCGCTTCCCGCATTCGGTTCTTTTATCGACCATTATTTACACTTGCCCGATTGATAAAATCGTTTAGATTGAAAAGAAACCTGTGCAACCGCACTCCAACCGAGCCCCGAACTCCTCTGATCGAAAGAGAGACGAACAGTTTTGTTCAGTAGATAACAGAAATAAAATTTTGTTTACACATATACAGGACTACTAACTGTAACAAGCTATATCGTCGCTTTGGTTGAAGTTAAGGAAAAATATTAGAAAGGTGAATCGCTACAAGATGGTGTCAGTCGTTTTTCATATGATGGTCATATGATGGCCATTGACATTTTCTTTTCGTACATATCGATTCTCCTTGCCATTATATATTTAAAAAAAGGTATTAGAGGCACATGGCCGAAGAATTGACAGTTAACTAAATATTTTGAAACATTCAAACAAGTGTTCGAAGTGTTTAGAATGTAATAATGTAGTTCTTGTGTAATATACGATGAAATGAAGAGGTCTTAGGTAATGAATAAAAAATATTTTTATATTCATGAACTATGCTCAAAATTTTCATTTGTTTCGTCTTAAAATTTAAGCTTAGAGAAATTCATTTGACGGAAGAAGGAACAATCTGAAAATATTATTTTTAGAAAAGCCGAAGAACAAAACAAACTGTTTTCTTCAGAAGCGTTTTAGTGGAGACTATATTTTTAAAACATAAAACCGTTTGCGACCAAAGGAAGACTTAACTGGGTCGAATAATAATATATTACCGCGGTACCATTAAAGAAATAAGAATGCAAATGGGTCGAACGGATAAAAATTATTATTTTACTGTCACCGTCGCATTAAAGAAATAACAATGTGAATGGTTCAAACCGACCAGAGTTCACGGACCAATTCGTTCTTACAGCATGCTATAAAATGGTATACATTGCCATAAAGGATCGCACTCTTGCATTAATGCTGTCAAATGCAATAAAGTTTTAAGTATAACTGCGCGCGTTTTCTTTTGAAATTATTAAGTCGTAAGCTGCGGATCTTTATGCGAAATAAATGTTTTCTGTGCCCGTCGCGTGGAACGGTCGAGTTGTTATTAGGTTATTAATGTTATTATTAGCCACCTTGCCCTACAATACCGGCACAGACTCTTGATGAAGATTCTGAATAAAGTCTAATAAATATGTATGTTATTAGTTCCCTTTAAACCGATATAAAATTCTATTTTGTTGTTGTCTATACATAGCCTTTGAAGAAAACATAGGCCCACAATAAATATAAACATTCCTTTTTTCTATGAAATTCTGAACGATGAAGAATTTCTCGTCACTGTAACCACAAAATAAATAGTAGTGCAAAGGGGTTAACAGTAACGTTAGCTAAACAAAACGCTTTTCTAGGTGAAACTTGTTGATCAAAGTAGTGTGTTTCAATCAACACACTCTGTCAACGAATTACAAGTTTATTGTCGCATGGTGGAAATTGAATGCTTCGATTTTTCACGTCCATTTTTGAGTTTCTTCTAGCATCAAAAATCGCATAACGCTATTGTCAATATGTCTATTTCATCACTCATATGAAAAGACTGCGTGACAATCATATTGATTAACATTGAAATATGTATTTAAAATTAAAATTAAATATTTAAATAAAAAATGGAAATAGCACCTTAAAGATCAGCTTTCTACCTTAAAATGGTATAGGTTGAGGTACCTATATTAAATATACTTATTTTTAATGAATAATGTATATTAAAAACGAGATATATTAACTGATTTTATTGAAAACAATTTAATATCTCTTCTAAACCATTTATATTATTAAAATATGATAACATTTTTAGTTTTGACTTTCTACAATTTCTCTCCTAATCAACGAAGAAAACGTACCTTATGATTCGATTGTTAGAAAATAAACTATGAATACATTATTGCATTGATATTCTAAAATCGGACATTCCATATATACCAACATAATGTAGTAGGTACAGAAAAAACTATTTTCGTGGTTAAACGCACGAGACTCATAAACGCTGTACAATACTGAAAACGTTATAAAGTGGCCTGATACGTGCCATGAAGAATACGAAAAAAAAGTGTCGGTTGCACTAATTATGAAAACAACCGTGTGGTGCAAAGTAACGAAGTTAGTTATCTTATCGAAGTTGCCACTCGCGCGTAGAAGAAAAGTAGAGAAGCAGAAGGACGAGTTGTCACGAAAGTATCAGCGAGATATACAAATAAAATTTTTGCGCCATAAATCAAGCAGTACCGATTGAAATTAGGATAATGTTATTCTCAGACACTGCCCTCTCCATCATTTCAAAATATTCTAGTTACGGAAGAAAGGAAAACTTTAATGAGTTTCGATACAATTGCGTTCTATACATGTACTTGCCGTTACAGTAGCCATATTCGATGTGTTATTCATTGCTTTCGCAAAACTTTTTCACATTTTTTTCAAGGAAAAATTCCTTCAAAACATTGATTTGCTAATTGGGATCAGATTTGAAGCAGTTGTTTATTTATCCTAAAGGGATATAATTTAATTCCATAGAAGATACCATCTGTGGGGTTAAATTGTTGATTTCGTAAAACACAATTGCACATTACTATAACGTGTTGTTATATTAAATATTAATTTACAATGTAGAATATGTGAAACAATTGAACATCCTCATTAAACGACTAAATGTATTTCTACCCCTGGCAGAAAATATTCGACTAAATTATGAATATGATTGTTGAACGAATTATTTGAGTGCATAGCAGTATGAATAATAGTAGTTTATATATTTTAAACAGATATAGGGTCAGGGACCTAATTACTGTGCCTATATTAATTATGCTTCTTTTTAAAGGATAATGAATATTACAAAGGGGTATTCAACATTTTTCATCAAAATCAGTTAACATATCTCTTTTTTTAATGTTCATTATGCTTTAAATTAAGCGTAATTAATATAGGCATTGGTACCACCACAGTAATGGAGTTCCTTACCCTAGTACAGGAGTTTCAAATTCTCAAGATAAGAAAGAAATGGTACAAATGAAAATTACTTGGACATTTATGGGGAGTGATATGGTCAAAGTGAAGTTTAAGCCAAATCATAGGTGGCGCCACAATGACTAAAACAACTCGATTAATTGATGCTCCAGTTAAATCTCCGCAGACCATTTTGCCTTTTAACCAAATATAAAATAATGAACTGTTACCTGTCATAAACTGTGTGTGCAAAATTCCAATATGAAAATTATGCAAAAATTCTTAAAAATTGGCGAAAGAAACGGCCTCAAAAACCAGAGTACCCTCTGAAGTCACAAATAAGATCCGTTCATTTCGGTAGAAATGTAAATATTAAATTTTGCATACGTCCAATAGAAAACCCTAAGCGTCGTTCTCCGAATCACCTTCGAACCGAATGGTTTAATTGAAACGTTCCATTTTTAGCTGTGCAAAGCCTTCGAGCGAGGCAGGTGAGGAAAAGGTACAGGGAAAAAGGAAGAGTGGGGCAGGATCGGCGTAATAGATTATCGACGATTATCCTTCGCCGTAGGGACAGATTACCAACGGAGGACGCCTTCTTTCGAGAAAAAAAATAATAATAAGCGATGAAAGCGCGATAGAAAAAAGAGGATAAATTGCTGAAGATATCATCTTGCTCTTTTATTTTAACCGACGAAGGTCCCATGATCCTTGCGCGAACACGTTACTTTCTCGGTATAACAAACACCGTCTTGCACGCCTCGCGATTAGCATAACGATGATATATTTTCAGAGAAATCTTGAATTTTATAGTGTTCCGAAAGTAGAAGTTAAGAGCTCGCAAAAATATGGAGATGACAGAAAATTATACATAGCGCAAGATTTTATTACATTTTTCCGCTTGCATTGTTTCGCATAAACAAGGACATGTATTTTTTACATGGAGGACATGTTATTTTTAAATATTATCGGCGACTCTCGTTCCGTGTCCACTGTTGTTTTAAGTGTGTTCAAATAGTGAACCGAAATATCACCTGGTTTTTCGATATAAAAAGGTTAATAATTTTTTATGAGGCATGATTAAATATATTGATTGGTGTATTAAAAAGTACGTGGTCCGATTAAAAAAATTTTAAGTCATCTTCGAATGCCCTCTAATCCTAATCGAGAAATTCCAGTATTTCTCGGGAAATTTAAATCTGGGAAAATTCTTATGAATCTCATTTATTTTATAACCTATAAATTCTTAAATTCTCTGAAATTCTTATTTAAAACTTTAGAAAATCTGAATACTGAATTGAATGATGAGTTTCTTGTTGTTATTAAAGAAGAAATATCTTAAGGGAGAGACAAGATTGGTGTATCCCCTATGAAATATCTGCATAATCCAGTACCTCTGCAAAAAGATTCAGAAAATACTTTTTTCCACACAAAATCCACACAAAATGAGAGAAATTTTTCTAGGGCTACAGATTTTGTTACAAAAAAAAAAAGAAGTAGATTGTCTGATTCAACATTAGACGCATTATGCTTCTTAAGGAGTCATTTCAAAACAAAAGCGTAATGTTTCACTGTACAAAAGTTTGGTAAAAGTTTCCCAATGTTTTTTTATTTTATTGAAAGTTCTCGAGAATTATCGAGAAATATAGTCTTATTTCTCATTTCTCGAGAAATGAAAAATGTTGAGAAATCAGGAACACTGGTTACTATTAAAACTGTGCGCGGAGACGCCGAGAAATCGGTAGAGCATCGGCATCGAGGGAATGGCGCAGTAGTATAGTTTCTGGAAACGGTTTTTACAGCGCGCCGTCGTTAACGAATATTTCGGTACAAACAGATGCCGCTCTGGTTTCCACGTCTCTGACTTTATTACCTATAATTATAGGTGCAGTAAATCCTCCTTGTAACGCAGTCGTTTGGAAACACAGCTTTTCCTTCGCGTTGTTAATCTCGCGTTGCCTCTGTGCTTGGTTCATTGTGCTTTTACGCTTCTGTGCTTTCACGCGCTGCGGTTAGATCAGCTTTTCATGCGTCAGGAAATTACGATCGACTGACGTACGATTCAATTTTTCTGTTTCGCCACGAATCCTGACTTCCTTTCCCGATCTTACCCCCGTAGCACTTCGAATTCCTTCCAATTTTCTTCTCCACAACTCTCTATCTTTTCGAGAGTTTCATTTTAAAACGTATTTCGGACATCAGTTCCTTTACTGGTACTCATTTAAACAGATTCTACTGAGAATCGATATGATTTCAATATCAACTGTCATATTGAAAATAGCTAAACACATATATGTTGTTTATTTAAGTAAAGGAAAAGTGCTTCAGGAGACAGCTAAATTTAAATAGCTAAATACACATATATTGTTAATCTCAGTGAAAAAAATTTATGATACCAGCATGTAAAACAATATACTACAATATACTAGAACAGGCTGGGGTATAGTAGAATATACTAGGATATACTATAATATATCAGAATGCACTAAAATATACTAGAATATACTATAATATACCAGCATATACCAGAATATACAAGAATGTACTAGAATATACTAGAATATACTGGAATATACTAAAATACACTGGAATATACAATAATATGCTAGAATATACAATAATATGCTAGAATAAACTAATTTTATAAAATGTAATGCATATTTAAAATGGGAACTTGAAAATGTCGGGTCACGCTCGACAAAAACTCAAGGTCGTCTCGATAGCTCTCGAAAAATTAATTACCGGAAAAAGTAGTTGTGGAAAATTTTAAAGATAAGTAAATTTAGCTGATAGACTCATTCTACGTACTACTAAAAAATGTAGCTAGACGTTTTGAAGGTCAGACCTTCTTCGAAAGCAAAGTATACGTTGTCCTACGCCTAATTGGAATCTAGAAGCTAACAAAGCACGATGTCACCGTATAATTTCGAAAACACTGCAGCAAACTAGAGATTATTTCCGTTCGAATCGACTCCAGAAAATGATATGTGTAGGGAGAGCGTTATTAGCTGGAAGAAACGTTGCGGTGAAAGAAGCCAGCTTATAGTTTATTTAGCGTTCCCTAAGGGACAATTCTCTCCTGACATTTATCGAGCATTTCTTCGGACATAGACAACAGGCGATTAAAACAATTCTTAGGAACGGAATTCCCTCATGGGAAAGCAGATAAATGTTTTCGCCAGGGTATCCACGGGAACCCACGTGTTCGTGTAAAATTTTTATTTTAATCGTCTGTTTGCAGATAATTTCAGTCGTTAGTCACTCTTCGTCGCGTACTGTATTTATTATAAGGCGGAAAAGCACGCGTAACACGGCTAACAAACAATTAATTGTGCTAAACACGGTAAACCGTGTCAGTTTGCTGTAACGAAACGTTACAAGATATTCCAACCCCTATTCCCGATGGCTACAATAATTTAGTAATTTACTGTTACGGTAGAATCATTTGTGCCGGTTGATTATCAAAAAGGGTGTAAGTCATACACAGAAGGGGACAAAATTAAGTGGACACCCTTCCCAAAACTAACAACTTTTTCTTTAGATTAGAAGTATCAGTTTACCAGATAACGTACAAAAACAATTAATTAATTGCTATTGGTCGAAATTGCGAGGCAAAATGTGAAGGTCACGGTTTTTAACGTTTTCATCTGTGCCTATAAAATTTTAAATATACCTTTTATAGATCTGAGTAAGTTATAAAACTGTTGTATACGCGCAGAAAGTTTGATGAATATTGAATATAATTCAATGGGATCGCTGCATTTTTAATGTACGCTTTGCGGGTTCACGTAAGGGTTGAAAAAGAATGTGACATCTCTGTCCACTGTGACCTACATGTTTGAAAATTAATACCTAAAATCTATGCATCAGTGCATTGACAGTTAGTTGAACTCGTACCGCACATTCGGAAAGAGCGGAAAGACCTAATAGGATGTAGAAAATCCGATACGCTTTGCAAATTTTATGACCCGGCATACCGTGAAGTCATGAATTATCTTCTCGTAATTCGTTTCTTGTGCGAGAACAGAATATTAGTTTATCGACCATCCGCCTACTTGAACCACCCTTATCGATTAGTTTAATATCTGACGCCCCGACGCGCGTAAACCGGTTAATTAGAATTTACACATGCTAACGCCCAGTAAACGGAACACAATCTCTATTTTAGAAACAAATTCGTAAGTTCTGGCGTCTCAATGTGATTCATCACCGAAAACATCTGCACTTCGTGTTGCTGGAATAATAAACACTTGTAGCTCTAAACTAAATATAAAATAAGTATACAGTGGATCAAAACAGTATTTAAACACTACATTTCCGATTCTTATAAAATTGTCGATATTTGAATTGCGATTACTTGGTCAAAAGAAGTAGTACAACCATAAGCCTGGACTCATCTTAAAGATGGAAGCCTCTACCTTCGCAAAAAAGTGTTAATTTTCCACTAAGATATTTTTACATATAGGACCCAATTACTGTGCCTATATTAATTATGCTTATTTTAGTCAGTTAATATATCTTTTTTTAATATCCATTATGGTTTAGACATAAGCATAATTAATATAGGAACAGTAATTGGATACCCTATCCTAGCAGGTGGGAAATTAAAGACCCATTTTTCCTTAAAAAATACTGCAAATCCAATCATTTGCAAAAGTTTTCAAAAGATTTCTCTCGTACATGAAACAGCCATAGATTTAAAAATTGAAAATCTTATTAAAAATCATTTTTAAAAAAGATATTAACAGATGTATACAATGATTTACTTAAAAAAATATTTGAAAGAAAAATTGGTGGGGTCAAATTCGTACAAAATGTATTTTATTAATAATACTTTTTAAAAGGGTCATTAAAATAAACATTTACAGATGTATCTCGTTTTCGAGAAAATTGGCAAAACCTGTTGCACTCCAAAATCTGTACTTTATAAACAAATGTAACCAAATCCTTCATAATCCCTAATTTTACATATAATACATTTTTATCGAATTCCTCATAAAATGGCTTAGAAATAATAGTAGTTGTTATGCTACATACGATTTATAAAAATTTTGTCAAAAACCGATAAAAATGAAAACCGATGTTTTTATCCTTGTTTTTGAATTTCAAGGAGATGTGTTCACATTACGTTCGAAATTCCTCGAAATGCCGTGGTCTAATCAATATCTATTGTACTCTATATGCATACACACTACCCACAACAAAGTTTGGTCCTTAAAAAGTCAATTCTGAAACAACTTTCGCGTTTTCTTTGTATGGGTATACGTATAGAAGCTGTTCAATAGAAATCATTTCCATCTTCGACCGAAGATCGTATCTGAAATCTACATACAAGTAATTCTTAGACCTTTGTGCTTTTATTATGATAATTGATACCGTATCCTGACCGGTGCGGGATCAGTTCTAGTTCATTAACTCGGGGGACATCTTGTTGCGTTTGAATCGTTCTAAATTTTCACAAGCAAACTAGTCAAATATTGGACGAATATTGAAAACCTTTAAACGTCTACAGGCAAGTGATATTAACGCATTTTATGCAAGATTTCTATTAGCTTATTATTCCTTCAGCTATCAAAATTCTAATCGGTTTAATTCCTTAGTTATACGTTATTTAAAAATACACTAAATTTTTAAATCATTTTGTAATAAGTTTGGAACTAATTTTTTAAAATATAACTAGTAAACGTCTAACTAAATAAATAATAGAATCGAACACGAAATCACAAAATGAATACGGAACTGGGTAGATTAAATTATTTATTCTAAGATTTTGACATATTTTTTAGAAAACTTTCACAAATTCAGCAGATATTACATCAGCAGATATATTATGTTATTTCATTCAACAGATTGAGCTGAAAATGTGAAAATTATGATTCTTCCAGAAATTTTATTAGCAGACTGTGATTCTCGTGCAAAATAAAAAGTCTGCAATCAATTGCTTAGGCTTTCTTTCTTTAATCATTTTAAAAAATTGAAAATTACATATCGATATCCTCCAAGTCCTTCAATCTTGTTGCTTATTTTTTCTCGTGCTCGTTCTTCTCATACATGCGTAAAATCTGCAGTCCAATTATTAGTTAACAAATTATTCTTTCCTATTATTTACGGTGTCAAAAATTAGATAACCTTAGCGGTTCTTTTAATTATTTATTTTGTTTATTTTTGTATTCCAAATATGCCGTAGTTCTTCTATTAAATGGTTTAATAAGGAGCTTAATATTAGTTCAATAATAGTTCAATCAATAAGTTAAATTGCTGGTAAACTGATGGGATCAATGTTTCTCGAATGTCATCGTCCTCAACGAAATATATTTTATGAAAATTGATATTAGTGCATTGGCGTACGATAATAAAATGTTTCAGTGTACGGGTATAAACTATTGTGCCCATTGAAAGGCCGCGTTTAAAATATTCATGTTAGGTTACACGCTTCAGTAGAACATGCTTCCTAAGGGATCCTCTGTTGCATAAAACACCGCGCGCGCTCTAATAATGCAACCAGGCACATTTTATTCTCTCGGGAGCAAAATTAATCGTCTATCCGAGCGAGACACGTATCGCGTTGCGAGTTTTCATGAATTCCTGTTGGTCGATTAATCCCGAGGGAGGCAATTATGATAAAAAATGCATATTTCTCTTTCCGGAGCCTCTGTTCAAAATACAAGAATAATATAAGCAATAGGATTATGAAAATTCCAATTTTTATCGATTGATTTGTGGAAACTCCATTTAAACCGTGAACTCATTATATCGACGAATGATTTTTTCGATGAAATGAACACAGCTTATGGTTGTACTATTTGTTTCTATGATATAATCACAATTCGACAATTTTTCAACAATCGGTAATGCTGTGTTTAAATAATTTTTTGAGTCCACCGTATTTTACAATTACAGCTTTGCAACAACGTATCGAGAGTTCTGTTTAAACTTAAAACAAGAAAGCAAGTGATTACAGAATATAGTTTCACGAGATACTTTACAGAAGACGCTCGGTGACGTATGATCGTGGGCGGACAAGAATCTTCGATGTAAATGATTGTGATTGAATTGATCGATTTCCGAAATTCCACAGCCCACAAATAGGTGACTAGCGAAGCTTATGATATTGTTAGCCCAACAATGCACCGAAGTGTTTAATCCACTGAGTTTCACTTTTCGAAAGGACCTCGATTAGCATAAGAAGAGGGATTTCTCGCCGGTTTTCGACATTGATTCTGTGGTGCGATTCCCGGTCTGGAAACAACAAATGACTATGAAACATAACGAATCGTTCGGAAAATCCACACAATGCGGGCGGAAATCAAAAGGCAGTTCGCTCTTTTGTCGTGCTAATAACGGTGGACATAATGTCGCACCCCTGTTTACTTTTCCACGGAAGACAACATGACACTAACAATAGATCGATTGTGCATATTCCGCGAAACAATTTTCTGTATCCTCGATGTCTCATAAGTAGACTGCGAATCGCTATTTTCTATATTGTATATATCATCTCTCAAGAAAAATTGTTCATATCAATTGCAAGAAGCAGAAGCTAAATGAAAATATTACCCTTTTAGTACTTTTAATAAATAACAATATCATTCAATTCTTCTAACGTCTCTATAGGGAGAACATAAGTGTTCATGAGTCATTTTATCGATGATAACGTTGTGATCGTTACATATATTATACCCGAAAGTATTGTTTTTCTAATAAAAATTTTGCGAGTACTTTAATTCATTAATTCATAACAATTTGCTCGAATTCGAATGGAATTAAACGTAAAATGTTGAAATTCATCCAGTTCCAGTCCTTAGAAAATATAGTATGAAATACTGAACACCGTTTGGGAAAAGATTTTGCAATAAAATCTAATAATAAAACTCAAACACGTGTCGGCATTGAATAGCATTTTTCTGTAACCATTATAAAACGAATTTGTCATAAGAACAATGTTTCATCCTCCAGGATATTAAAAATTAATTGTTCAATAGTAGATATTGTTGCTTCTAACTTGTTCAAGAATTATGCAAACCGTCTAAGAAATAAGATAATATTTTTCAAGTTGGTGTTAGTTTGCATTTCCTCGTTTGTAGTTCCTCTCATCTCTTATTTCTTGTTATCTGATAATGATGATTGTTGTAGCGAATTTTTAGATAAGGAATAAAACCGTAAAAGTTACTAAGTCGTGCGTGAAAATAAGCTTAGAATAACGTCGGTTCGTCGAGTGAGATACAAAAACAGCAGGTGGCACTGGTTTTGGGATCGCGAAAGAAAATAACATGTGTAACGATGAACTTTCACCGGATAATGAGACGTTAATGTAACAAATGACACACCGAGTTTAAACTTTGGCTTAACGAGAAAAAATGTCGATCGGGCTGGGGCATTCATCTTAGAATGATCATTTAATAATTAAGAGTGCACGGACTTTCGCTAATGCGTATGTATACGTGCATGTACAATGCGCGCTACATGTGTATCCTGAGAGAAAACACGCATTTAACTAAAACAACTTACTGCACCGGAACGAGTTAACCTACGTAATTTGTAAGCTGGCGATCTTGTAGTGACTTCTTGAACCACATGTTTAATTTACTTGTCTGTTAAATTAATGAGTTTTGCACTGTCAGACTAATTACGTGACAAATGAAACGTGCGTACACGCGCGCACGCTTTTAACTTCAATTTCTTCTGTTTCTAACGAGGTTCAACTTCTGGATAAAATTTGCTAAACTGGCACAACAAAAATAGAAGGGGAAGACATATAAAAACAGAAGACATATTAAAATCTCGGGTTTTCTTTAATGATCTTAATAAATTAATATAATATATCGGCGTTCTTAAATCCTTTTAATTCCTCTATTGTTTTAAATTACGCCAACTCGTTTTTGTCGTAAATGCATAGAATTCGCAGTCTAGTAATGATGGCGGAGTATCCCCCAGTTACCAGCTGATTTTTCTAACTTAATAACTGATATATAGGATGTTCCAAAAATGACTGGCTTAATTTGAAGTAGCTTTTTCCTTTGCTAAAATGTTGTTCGCAGCTTTGTTAAGGAGTTATTAACGAAAAACACCTCTGTCTGCGGCCTCGAATGTCCTTGAGTAATTATAGTCACTGAATTCCTAATAAGAGGGACTATTATCGTAGATGTTTAAAAGAGGATGGTCCCATTTAAAAATGGTGGTGACCTTGAGATCTCTAAAAATGAAATGACATATCTGAAAGAAATATAAGAAATGACAGAAATTACGTATCTTTAAAAACGTGAAAGATATTTGAGATGCAAACGTAGATAATATTGTCCCATGTACATAATACGTATACACTTTAATCTACACATCTATATATGTACATTTATACGACAAATAATCAAATTAAAAGCGATACTACCGCTACGTTTCCTTGTAAATCTTATTATGCCATCATAGATGGTATGTTTTGGAGATTATGTATAGTTTTTTAATATTACTTCGTTAATTCTGTGTTGCATGTGTATGTAATACGTAAAAATGCGTTGACGGATGTGCGCTAATATTACCGATGGCACAAATCAAAGCTATTCTCTGGTGCCGAGAGAAAAATATAACGTATCTCGCAATTACGCGGACCGAACCCAGAAAAATGTTACCATAATCTTAGAAACGCAAATTAAGTGCAATGATCTCGCACCGAGGAAATATTACGGGTGCGTAAGTGTATTCCATGAAAATTTCCTCGTAAAGTAACCAGGTTCTTGGTAGAACATTTACTCTAAGTGTTTCCCGCGGCAACGTATGGGGATTGATTTACTAGTGAGAATTTCCATCTTCCAAAATAGTCTCGCATTATTCAGTATTCACTATCGAACAGACACTAATTAATGCCACACATTTAAAGTAATCATTATCCTAGATATATTTAAGGAATAAGAAAAGATTCTCGCAATTCTTTAATATATAAAACGAGTCGAAAATTGCCGATCGAAAATTAAAAAATTGTTTGAATTTCATGCTCACATCTCAAAAACATTAGAATTTAAAATACTACATAAAAACTATATGCAATCAGTTAAAAACAATTCGCATATGATTATATCTAGCTTCTTCAATACTATGATAGCGTTATTATGATAAAATATGGTGGAAGATAATAACTCGAGAATACGTGCGGTTTTAATTAACAAATTATAAAAGGAACTCTCATGTATTTGAATATTATGCTTTTTCTTTGATATTGTGCATAATATCAACACCAACCCAATAATATAATCGAAAGATAATATTTTCGCTGAGTTTGTACTTAATTGTTACGATTAGTATTTAAAATTAAAAAAAAAGTAAATTTTCAGTTTACACAATGCTTATAAGTCTTGTAAATAACCATCGTTACTATTAATGCAAAATTAGCTACGCGTTTAACATGTTAAGATGATTAAATAAAAACGGAATTTCATAAAAACATTTTCATGCAGGCTCCGTTGTAATTATGTCATTGAAAGATTTGCTCGAGAACTGTGGTCCATTGAGAAATTGTACATTAAAAGTTGCGGACCAATTCCTTAGACGTTCTAGGAAGACAGTTGATTAGACAAAAGTAAAAAACTGAGCGAATTGTAGAAGGCATCGTCGTCACTATTAGGAAGCACAATCACCGACTAACAATAACTACTTCGAATGCAGGAACTCGGAAGGTAACGGAGGCGCATAAACCTCGGTTATAGCATGAAATAAGCTCAAGTATAATCCTGGTATGGTCAAGGCTCTGAAACCCACGAATTTCACAAGAAGATGCTAGTGGTAATTACAAAAGTCGTTGGATTCCTCGAAGAAAACGTACCGAAACGGGAGTATGTAATAAACCGGGGCATTGATTTACAATTCCGTTCTCCCCTCCCAGAATTATACGAACTTCTTCGTAAGTTGATTCTCCACTCAACTCCATCCAGAAAATAAAACCACGTTATACCACGTTATTGCAAAACCAGGTCAAATTTTTAAAGTTAAATCTAGTTCGTTGCAAATCATACACTGGTGTTACAAATTGGTATACATACACCAATGATAAAAAATGTTTAATCATTCTGAGTTGAAATGATTGAGAGATTTTTTGTTAAACGCCCATATTATCTATAAAAGGAAGACTAACAATTTAAAAAGTCACTAATCAGTAATAAACGTAGAAAATATTAAACAGGACAAGATGGAAATACACTCATTTAAGCTACTTATACATACATTCCCATAGATTTTGTGGGTTTTCTTATTTAATATAAATAATTTTTCCTATTTAATAAAAAAGTCGTATACAAAATGGTCATCACTTTGATCACTCGCATTAATATAAGGACACTTTTTAAGGCAGAATAACTTTTCCAAAATTGCACCAAATGATGGAAAAGAGTAATTTACTAAATAACGAGTAAATTTTTAAAAAATTGCAATTAGTCACATTCCCAAAGAAAATACTAAAAGTCGTTTTTTGAGACTTTTTTTATCGAAGTATGTATGGAAAATTTAAAAAATACATTTTACAGATTGCTTTCATTTAAATGGTTAATAAAATTAAGTACAACGCCTTATTTGTTATGTACAAAGTAGAATACCTATATCGTATTATGAATTTCTATTACTTCAAATACTAATAAATATTTACGGTGGTATGATTTTTATCGTTCTACAACAAATTATTTTCGAATTGCTAAAATACATATACTATATGAATATGGAAAACTGCTGTCATTTAATGTACATAAAATTAAAAACAGAAGAAAGAAAGTAGTAAATCGCTAGAAGTATTCGACAATTTGAATTTTCTCGAACCAAAGGAAACTTTGATTTGCATTTTCGATTTATTTTTTGTAAGTAGAAACGTAATACCCAGAATTTGAAATTGTCTCTACTACCATAAAGGATTGATTATTTCAATCGGCCATAAAATCAGGCTTTAACATTTTTGTATATTCGTTTAAAAATCATTCAACAATAAACCACATACTTATCTACCGAGTAGGAAAAACTTGAATAGATAATGAATTTTACTACAAATATTCACAACAAATCGTTTAATTAAGAATTTACAGATAGACTTTCCATAAAAGCCGACAAATCAAATGTATCTGCATTATTTAATAATTTTCTCGCAGACACTTGTCCATTTAAAGTTGTAGCAGCTGCTATCAATTTGTTTTTCCATTCAGAACTATCATTTTCATTTATAGAACATAGAATTATTTCATTTACTTCGTCTTGAATGGAATAACATGCTATGCATTTAAATACGGACATCAGATCATTCTTCACTTTTTTCTTCATATTATGATCTCGACTGACTAGATTCAATATAAAAATGCCATCGCTCGTTAAACATTCTGACACTGATTTTATAATTGGCATTTCTAAAAATTGTTTAGGTGGACAACTCATCCCCACTGTAGTATCTTTACTATCCACATCAAAAAGTACGGCTTTAAATTTCTTTCCAGCTACCGAGTTTTCTTTAATAAACTGGATTCCATCAGCAATTTCAACCTTCATTCTGGCATCAAGGGTAAGTCCAAAATAATCGGTTGCAACTTTCAACATTGCTTCATCAATTTCAACAGCAATAATTTTCAACTACAAAAATTAAAAATATGTTTTACTATATAATTATGATACTGTATACAGGTCGTTCACTGAAATGAAAGAAGAAAAAGTAATACCGTTTTTTGAATGTAACGTAATGGTATATGTAATGTTTTTATGTGTGCCCTATTCTTTTAGAAATAGAGGTGACCTTTAATTTTTTAATGGAATGCTATATATTTTTTATATCGTATGAAAACGTATGTCAAGAAAAATTCCTTCGTTTACGACACAATAACCATCGAGGTCATGCAAGGTCAGAAATGGAAAAAACCTTTTGAATATTTTGTAGTAGTTTTGAATGTGCATTAACATCTCGGACAACACTAGAAGAAGCTACCAGGAATGTAATTAACAGAGCTGAAATATGCATTCATATACAAGGAAGTGATATTGAACATTTTTTAATATGATATAAATTATTACTTTTTCCTCTTCCATTTTTCTCTAATAGTTATTATTCACAAAAATACTGGCTAGTAATAGCGTGAACAAACTACTTTTACAAATGAATTTGATAATATCTGTGTTCGTACCTTAAGAAAGCAATTGTATAAAAATGTACATAAACTTCCTCCCCCCAATCCTATGATCATAATTTCATTACATTCTTTAGGATTTATTACAGCAGTAACACCGATACTCATATATAAATGATGATCACAAGCTAGGAAACCAGGATCGATAACTTTTTTCATTTTACCACGCCTAGATTTCACTGAAAAAAGGTTAATTAAAAACTAAAGAAATTAGTAACATAATGATAGACCATGTATAAGAACAAAATTCAATACCCTGCTTGAGCCGAGCTTCGCTTTGGATAACATACGGATTACTTAGAAACACGAGTCTTCTAAACTCATAACCATCCCTTTCAATTTCTTCAACAACAAAAGAACCACTTAGCTCACTTTTCCCGTCGTAACATATAACTCTCTGTCCTACATCGGATCCTAACGATAGGAAAGGAATATCATTTTTACTAGATAAACCTTCTGGTGCTAAATTCAAAATGCAATCCTCCAATTCAGTTTGTACAGCATCCCAACTCTCAAATTTATGTTCCCTGCGTAGAGTGACAATTGCAAGCCTATCACGTTGTGCACTTTTAAGAACTTGTTGTCTTCCTTCTTTTGTGCTAAATAACCAATCTGTTTCTCTAATCAAATATGAGTTATTGGTAAAATTATATACTCTTGTAATAGTAATAGAAATAAACCTTTAGAAGGCCAGGGTGGCAACTATTGTGGCAAGGGGTTAACTTGGGAATTTTACATAACATGTTGGTCGTATATACAATTTGTCTGCAAATATATATCAATTTTTCCTGAAGAAAATTCAAGCTTTCAATGGAAAGGTATCAGCCCTCTAAAGGTGAAAGTAAACTTACTTTCCCTGTGGCACTATGAATGCTGCATATGTATTTATACCATGCATTTTAGGCTTGTCCAAAACATAGATTGTATAACGTGGATGCTCATCATCTGGACGATGTAAATCCAATGATATCTCTCCAATATCAGCTACACTTCGTTTCTGTAGATTATTACAGATTAAAGCTGATTTTTGTGTTGAAAGTACAGCAGATATCATATCGTTTGATGTTGATAACCGCTTTGGAGGACCGTCGACCAATGCTATTTCTAAGACCTGTTATGATTATAAGTTCTAAGTGAATTTCTTCCTGAGAACCTGTTAACTAGTTACAAATTATTTAATAAAAATAACAACAAAACGATACTGATTTTCTAATAATTATGTACACTTAGAATATACTAACGATAGTTTAAGTTTTTCTAACTTGTAAAATAGAAATTTATTATTATAATTGTATTCAAATAACAGAAAGCTTACAGAATGTGGTAAATTTGTAAATTTTGTAGCAACCACTGCAAAAACTGGAATCGAACTGCCTTCTTCTATTCGAGCTTTTGCTTCTGCTTCGTAACATCGTATTATACGAAACATAAATCCAGCAGTAGGAAAATAAGACAACAATTCTGTTAAAATGTGCTCTTGTAATAAAGAAATACAAATATATCTGCCACCATTACGCAGAACTCTCGTGATTTCCTAAAATAATTTAATTTATATGTAAAGAACAATTCTTTTCACATTATTCTGAACATTATTTAATGTATATGAACTTACTTTAAAATACTTGTTAATCGTGGATATTGTACCTTCCTTGGTATCTGGCATAAGAGCATCTAAAGTACCTTTATCCAAAATAACACTAAACGTATCGTTTGGATAAGTCATTTGTGTAGCATCCATTTGCTCATAAATTAAATTTGGCCTCACTGACGCGTTAATGTCATGCATTTGTTTAATAACAATATGTGATATATCGATATTGGTAATGTTCCTATGATTAAAAAACAAATGTATTTCAATATCAATCTTTGTGGGCAAAGATATTTAAATTCTAATTGATCTAGAAAGTACAAATATTACAAAAAATTATCATTACTTTAAACTGTTGGTATAATTGAATGTATAATAAAATAATATTAACTATTAGCATAATTTAAGAAGAAGATGAGTATTGTAAAAATATGTTTTAGACATTTGATAAAATTTAGTGAACGATTAATATTGCCCCTAATAATATACCTGAAAATATACTTTCATTAAATATAAATTTTACCTGTAACCAGCATCGTACAAGCACATACTAAGTGTTGAATTGCCGCAACCAACAATTAAAACGTTATCCTTTATTTTTATGAACTTTAGGAGTATACTGCATAATTCTGGATATTCTCCATACCTGCATACAAACATAAATATCATAATTTTAGTAAATTACATCTATAAATTATTTACAAATAGGAATAATACGTACCATTCAAAACTCTTTTTACCACGTTTTTTGAAAAATGTGTTCCAATATTCGACTTGACTAAATTCTTCATGGGTTTTTGGTAACAGGTTCATGTTTTCTATTTTTTAAAAATATAATTCTGATAACATATATTTGTTTTAAATCGCTAGTTATCTTCACGTTTACAAAATTAGGTTAAACATATAGGTTAGTTGTATGCCATCAGAATATTAAGCATAATATTTAGTTCTTAATATTAAATCATTATTTAATTTAAACCTTTAATTTATATAGATGACATTGAAACAATAATGCAAATTTTATCTATCGCTATTATAATAATTATTTGCACACGCACATTTTAGAAATAAGAAATGTTTGTAACACTATTATAATTTCTACAAAAGCATATATTCTGTAAAGGAAAAATAAATAGTATTACATATATATAACAGAACGTTTTACTATCTTAATTTATTGCAAATCAATAATCACATTCTGTTTTAGTGTATAAACACTTTAGTGTCCTATTTTCATGTTTTCATTTATTTGTTATTGTTATTTAAAAGTGTCACAGAAAATGAAATGAAAATCACAGGCTCACAATCAGTTCCTTCCGAGACTATATATATTAGTTTGAACGCTTTCCCTCTCTACTATAGTATATACAGTATGTATAGTATATTACTGTCTCCTCCGAATTATATGACGTTATTGAAGAAAAATAGTTAATTTTATTTAATTGATCGAATACTTGTAAAATTTTTGTTATATTCTTGACATATACTAAACATAAAAAGGCCAAACTAATGGACTATACTAATGTATATTACATAATATACTCCAGTATTAATTTCAATATTTTGTATGACTTCAAATTTTATAAAAAATCAGACAGTTAAGTATATTTATTTTTCTTTTCCGTTTTGTTTATTTAATCATTCGGCAACATAAAACAGGTACCATTTTTGTAAATACTGAACAAAATTTAAATAGATTCTGCGTATACGTTTGAGTTTCGAAAATGTTAAAAAAGGAATTCAAGGGAAAGAAATAAAATATTAAAATCAAATTATATTTAAATTCGATAGATTAAATTAAAAGCTAATGAATTATTATATAAAATATTTTTATACTACAAGAATGAACCCTTTAGATTTTATAAATTAAATTTCAACTATTTGGTGGACAACCAATTGGGAAGTAATTCTATACACAAATGTGGGCCGAAAAGAAAGAATAAAATTTTTTTGTTTGACTCTTCGTTTTCAAACTCGATTTACTCGAAAACGAAGCATCAAATGAAAAATTTTATTGTTCTTTTTCGACAATTTTATTCCTAATTCCTAATTGGAAATAATTATTCCTAATTATTCCTAATTGAAAATAAACAGAGGATTGAACTATCTTTTACCTTCATGTAAAACTCAAGATTTTACAATTATTTTAGAGTGCGTTAGAAAAACAATAACAAATAGTACAAAAAAATTATAACATGTCAATTTATTACAAACAAGGTCAATACACTAATATGTATGTACAGCTATTCTGGTACATTTTATATGTATACATATATGTACATTTTATATAAAGAATATGCCCAGACATTCATGACTCACATTCGTATATTTATACGTTATCGATATAAAAGCTTTTCTAATCTGTATGATTACACAGGTGTAAATAACACTATTGATTTTGAACCATTAATCTTGACTAAACAGAAACAGGTAATTCGACTATTATCAATTACAGAATACATGCACAGCCTTAAACAAGAAGCAACTGTTCTTCAATTTTTTCCATCACCATTGAATATAATTTCTATAAAACTCTCATTTAAACGAAATTTTCTTGTAAAGCTTTGGTCTAACTTTTTCATGAAAACCTTTGTGTTTTTCTTACACACATGAAACATACTGATAGCATTTGCACAGTATTAAAGAATATGCATATATTGCACATTCTATTTTATTTGCATTATACTTGTTTATACACAATTACACAATAAACTGGTAAGATACAAAATTTTCTGTATATGCTATTTATTTTTGCTTAATTCCTAACAACATATATATATATAAAATATATATATAATATATAATATATATATTATATATATTATATATTATTATATATATTACATACATATATTATATATATATATATATTTGTTTTGCAATTATAAAGTATAATAATAAAAAGACATTATTATCAAAGGTATTTAAGAGTCATTAAATATATCTAAATCTTTCTTCTTAAATATTTTAACAGTATCCACAATAACAAAATAATATGTAAATTGGTCTTAGAATGTAAAAAAATTAAGACGAATTTTAATTTTTAATTGAAAAATATAATAAATACTTGGAAGTTATTCATTACTATAATTTTATTTCCATTTCCTATGTAAGTAAATATATTTTTAGTAATCTGAGAATTTTCAAACTACGTTAAAAGACGGAAATATTAGCATGAACGTTATATATCTTATAGTGCAAAGAGAAATTTAATTGGATACAATATTTTTACACTATTCATTCATTATTGTGGGCCTTTAAAATCATGTAAAAATTGGAATTTCAGTTGCTGTATAATAGCTTAAAAATGAAAAGGTAATGTTAAATTATTTGTGTAATTCCTTTCAGATAAAATCTATTTAAATTTATATAAATGACTGTGATCACGTTGTGCTCTCAAAATATACTAGCATCTTATTAAATATAACACTGTTAAAATCTTTGTTACAAATACAATGAAAATGTACTAAAAAATTGTGTGAATCTGTTTTTTGCAAAAGACAAATAGCTATATTTATAGAACTAGCAAAAATTACTGGCTGCTCAAGACTAATGTGGATCACATGGAGTAAATCTTACTATACTTTCTTGTTTCGTTTGTATGCACAAGTTTTATAATATCAAATTTGGACACATAGCTTTTTAAATTTATAAATTTTCCATGTCAGTTACAGTTATCAAAGCTAAGAAAAATTCATTAATATGGTGTTTACTTCATCTCTATTGGAAATATTAAATAATAAATAATTTTGAATATTAATTACAATTTATTATTATAACGGACATAAAATTTAATTCAAACATTTAATCCCTACAAAAGTACTAATTAGAATTACAGTTGTAAAAATTCCAAGGCATGTTTAGTAACTGATTATGTGGACAACTGAAAAAAGCATTTTAGAAATGACAAAATCGGATTTAAATATATTATATTAAAGTAGATACATTAATATTATCAATACGTAAAAAATGTGACTTGATCGGGGACCTATCTTGCTTATATTCTGGGAAAAGCACAATGGAAGTATTGATTTCAGCACCTTCTATCAAATACTATCACCATGATTATTACATATTCTTAGTAACAAATAATAGTGATGACTTCAAGGAACTTGCAATATTAGATTATGTTAATAAAACACATAAGTTTTGGAATAATTTGAAAATCTAGGAAAGATAATAAAGCTTTTTGTAGAAACTTTCATTTGATAGTAGATGAAAAGAATCAAGTTAAAATATTCTGTGGTGAATTCTTGAATTACATAAGTAAAATAAACATGTACCTAACAGTGAGTATAAAAAAAAACAAAAAAGCATAATTAATTTGTTCTCATAACACATTCAAATACCTCTTAATGAAAAATATGATCACCAACTAGTTCAGTTCAATTGCAATATAAGAACTTAATTTAAATAATGGCACTTAGATGAACACATATTAAAAGCAAATTAGTATAGTGTTGCTAAGACAAAAAAAAGGGACAGTCTGCTGTACCAACACTCACAAGTGTCAAGCTTTAAAATTCATCGATGTTGTGTAATGACAACATAAACGAGAAAGATTAGTACAATGAGAGATCTTAAAATTAAAATTTGCATAGAAATTGTGACCTGGTGAGCAGTTGAATTTACAATCAATTTTAGTCTCTGGGCCTTTTATAATACGTAGATACAACTCCATGAGTAAATCAATCACATACAAATAATGAAAAAAGTGTATACACTAATTTGTCCTATTTCATCTTGTTCCTGAACTGTAGTTTAGGTCAAATAGTCTTTGTACTTATATGATATTTTTCATTATTTGTACATCCCTTATTCATTTCTACAATTGTGCCTTAATCTTATAGATCAGCCAGTAAAATGTAATAAACAAAATATAAAATTATATACTATGCATGTATCATACATAAAAGGATGTTGAGATAAAATTATTTTGAACTGATCAAATGCCCTGGCAGTTAGGTGTTCCATGTTGTATGTCCATTTATCTTAAATAGTAAAATAGATAATTTAATATGTTCCATGGTGAAAGAATCACAAAACTTCAAATTCGTCATTTCTTATAAAGAAAATACTATACAAATTTTTAGTTGTATCATTATTAACCGAGTAGAGATTGATACTTGCCAATTCAAGTATTGTCCAATTAGTGTTAATTTAATTTTTACGACTACTTAATTCATAAGATTTTAGAAATAATCATGAAGTTAATAATTTTATTGCTCGAATAGGCACAACGTCAAAATATAAAAAGAAACAAGTATTTGGTTTAACATTGGTAGTTGTCAAAATGTATCATCTCTGATATGAAAGAATAGTAGTAGCCCAAAGAAGCCGCTGCCAAATCCATCGTGGAACTCTGCATGGTCCAAGACTAGCCATTGCACTTGCTATATGACGTAACCAATTCCAGATACCCCATGGTGCATGTCCTCCGTTAACGTAAAGGACATATGTAAAGCCATCTTTGCATTTACCACGAATTGAATAATAATATGGTAAAAAACTATGCAATCGAAAATGACATCTCTGGTAAAACAAAATAGCAGGTGAATTGCTAGATAATACATGTAGGAAGACTGCTTTTACGGAAGAACGTTCTGGAGCGGTAACATGTGCAAGTAATTGTTCCAGCAATAACGAAGCAATTCCATTTCTTCTATACGCACGACGCACTCCTAAACTAAGAATGTAACCTACTAAACAATCTTTCCCTAAACTTGAACACAAAATACCACGATCCTCTGTGTTCAGTATGGCATAAGGTTTTATTTCCGCAACAATAAGCCCAATTATTACTCCACCATATACAGCTGCAAGCGCATAAAACCGTGAGGAACTTGTTATATCTTCATACCACGAATAAGGGTAATCTATGACAAAATAAATTAATACACGTATTAAAAATAAGCAATGTATAAAAATAATTAATACATAACAAATGACTAGTAGATAACAAACTTTATATCTACTTTCGCATTACTTTTATTTGTTAATTCTTCCTGTACTAATATATTGTTTAGTTCAATGTCAATAATTTCATAAAGATCAATATGTAATTATTAGACAGTTAATATGCCATTGATACCTCAACATTCATAGAACATAAACAGCATTTAAAAAGTGTACAATATTACCGAATTAGTAAATAATTATTTATGATTATGTTAAGACTAAAATATAATTTTATTATGTCTATGTTTATTTCTCAAAGTAAACTATTTAAGTAGCTATTTAACTATGTCACTATTTAAAAACTATTTTTTTATACAATAGTGAACAACTATCACGTATAGTTGTAAAGTTGTAATACGTTACATTAATTATAATATTAACTAATACTTTGGTTCGTTAAAAACCATAAAATGTAAACTATACATTAAACTTATTCAACAAGTATACAATTAATAGTAAACGGTAAGTAAATGGTAATCGGTATTAATTCAAACGCTAAGTTCAAAAATCAAAATAAAAGGCATGTTTTTTGTCAGTAGTTATGCTTTCCAATGATAAGTGATTTAATACAACATGTAATGAAATAAGCTCTGACGTGTGTATGCTTCCAACTAAATTATTATTAAATATACAAGGAATTAAAATTCAATAAATTTAAAAATGAACAAAATACGTTACCAATCAAATTTAGTAATATTGAACATAGAACTAGAGTAAATTAATTCTGTCAAAAGATACCTACATATATCTTACTTTGCGTGTGATATAAAATTGTAAAACTGAACTTAAAATTTATGTAAAACCTCGTACCAATTGGGAACCAATCTTCACAAAGTGCTCGTACTTCTTCTAAGTCGTCCGGACATAGGAAACGCAATTGAACGTCACTCAAAACACACAACGGAACAGTTGTCGCTGTCACGGAGGTTTTCTGTTCATTAGGCGAATTTGCGATAGTATTCTCATCCGTATATTTGTGTTTATTTTCTTGAGATATATTAAATTCACTCTTTTTTGAAGGAAATTCAATTTCCTTCAAAATAATATATCGTTTAAAAGATACGGCCATCACGCCACACGTCTTGTATCATTTGACTAATCATTTCTTGAGCAATGTCAAGCATCTCTCGTTGGATATAAAGCTTTGCTAGTAAACATATCGAGAACCGCAGACATTTTGTTTCTACCCCTCTTCTACTCTTCACGGTATTGGTCTCTTTCTCACTCCATCCCTCTCCGTTTATGTATTTATTGTATGTATCTAAATTTTGATTACCCTCTCTTTTCTTTCTTAAATTAATACAAATCAATTATGAAAAATATCATTGCATATAATATATTGTTTTAAATTCTTAAACTATAGCATATATCCCACGAAGATATACATACCAGTAAATAATGTCTTATTTTTTATAAAATGTATTGTATAGAATTATAATTTAGGAATGAAAGAAATTTTGTGTTGACAGATTTTTAAATATTACAATGTTCACTGAGTTCAATGAGCAATTTATATATGGGGGTAATATTACATTATCTTATATCGATTGAATGTTTGAAGCTGTTTGCAGAAAATATTTCGATAATTTTTAGAAATATTTTTCTCATATTGAAAGACACTTTTACATTAAAGCATTTATGAAAATGTTCATGTCAGACTTATTTTGTTATCAATGTGTTGACTAGATGTCAATCTTGTACTGTACTTTCGTTGATCTTGTAATAAATAATAATTATTAGCTCGTCGGGGAATAATATCTATACCATAGAGGATCTCTGTCTATACATACAAATTTTTCTATTTTATAGAAACTATGTATGATCAATATTTTAGGAGATGATTTCATGGACTAAAATAAGATGAAAATCAAAAGTGACGAAATTGCGACAGGAATTCCGTTTTCAAGTTGTTACGAGCCAAGCCTGTTGGCCATAGAACATTCTTATGTTGACAAATATCTGATGTTTTTCGATAACCAATTGTATATGCTCCCCAAAATGTCATATCTAAGTGCGCATGTGCGCATGTACGTTATAGCTTGAACTAGAGAGAAATGAGAGTGCTCACTCCCGGGGTTTCGGAGTTTCTATGGCGGTTGTAGATAATGTAGATTTCTGTATCGATTAATTTGTTTATATTTAGTCGTTAACATTTATTTTGTTTTTGGTTTCCTACCAACAAAATTATTGACATAACAAATTGCAACAGATTAATATAAATACTGAAAGAGATAACACGTCTTTTATTTTGAGAAATATATTACACTCCTACATACTCGTTTTTAGCGTGGACAAAAATCTGGACAGCTTTTAGACGAGGCTCGTTTGTAGTAGTGATGGGCATTATCGACTAAATTCAACTATCTACTAATTGCTATTTAGTTACTACATACTATCGAATATTTAGTCGATACTTTTTAGTCGACTGAAATTTCGTTTTAGTGGTTACGTCTAGATTGCGGGCTATAGCCTATGCCTGATCTGATTTCGTACTCATACTGAGTGAGCACTGCAGTGCAGTGCTCACTCAGTATTATAAACACAGTAAAAGTAAATTGAAGTAAATATACCGGACTGTGGTGCAGGAATCTGAATTCACCATTATTTTTATAAATTTCTTATTCCATAATTTCAATTCGAAAAATACAAGGTGTGAACAAGTTTTTTTATTTCAACAATTACTAATATTTCCACTTACCGTAAGCTATTTATTATTGGCATTTAAAAAATTTTTGTGTCAAAATGAATTAGAAGTTACATGTGAGGTATAATTTGCTTCGTTATTGAAATATTCTTTTTATTCTCTTTCTATTCTCCAATAACTGTTGCTGCTACGTTATTTTGATTTTCTATAAAGAATCATGAACATAGGCACAAAACGTATATTTAGTAATAATTCAAAAGTAGAAGTAATCATTAATAAAAATATATTTATTACAAATTATTTACATTTTAAGGGCTTTAGATCATTGTAAATAATGTATATACATTTATGTCGTAAAGCATATCAATGCTTTGATTTACAATATATTGACATACATATCTTGAAAATGTATTGTTCAGAAAAGAATATCAATAAAGTGCGAGAAAAAGGATTATTGTACATATATTCTATTTTGGTTTTTTCACCTTTCGTTTATCCTTTTTCTTACGTTTCTTCTTGCTCTCTTTTATAGTCTGTTTCTTCCTTCGTTCTTTCTTTGATCTTTTCTTTCTTTTAGTTTCCTCTTCTTCAGAATCATCTGAACTTGAATTACTAGATGAAGAAGATGAAGATGACGACGATGACGACGTACTTGAACTAGATGGAGTGGATTCATTAGATACACTTTCAGCTTTTTGTTCTATTATAGGTACTATTGCTGGTTTTGGATGTGTTTTCAAATGTTCTCGTAAATCGTCTGTAAGTCCACCCAAACCAATTGATGTAAAAAAGTTTATAGCAAATCGAGTATTTTTTGGATCATCTCTGGGAAATAATCCTTCGAATGCTTCTTGTAAGGTAACATCTTTAACACGTTGATTAAGCTTGGATAGTCCCATGTATTCTGAAAGTTCTTGGAATAAGATTTTGATAAATATCCTATTGGAACTGGTTGTGTCATCCTCTGTCAATTTTATACAAGACAGTACCTCCCACGAAATAGAGTCGGTAAATAATAAATGAGCAAAAAACTTTGATACATTACGTAGCTTATTTGTATCTAAACGATGTATTGTGTGGTACGAATCTTGAAAAATTTGTTCAAATGGAGTAACATACATCTTGTTAATAGCACAAAATCGGCCTGCTAATAAACCAAAAAATTTTTCATATGTTCTCATCTCTGCACAGCAATCTAAGAACATGTGACAGAGTTCTGTTTCCTGCCCAGGTTTCAGTTGCATCTTCATCAATTTATGTGCACATTCTTCAAAGTCCAAGGACGAGTGAATCGTCAAATATATTGTTCTTCTAAGAGCTGTTAAATTTGTTTCAGTATTATCTACAATTACGTCTTCTTTCCCTTCCATTACGGCAGTGCTGCTATCTTCATCTGAACTATCTTCTTCGTCATCTCCTTCGCTTTCTGATCCACTAACGTCTGAACCCAATATTTCTTTACTTAATTGTTTATATTTATCTTCATTAGTAACATACTCCACGTCAAATTTGAAAACGTTCAATATGTCCTGAGAATCGGTTGCTTCGTCTAATGTCACCAGATGAGTAAATTGATTATCTTCTTCAACGAGATCAAGTTCTTCTGGAACTGCTTCGTGATCTTTAAACCCATCTTTTCGAACTTGAAACATGACTTCTATCATGTACTGAACCCTTTTATCTAACTGACCTTCGTGTAATATGTTTCGTAACATTTCGAATATAGCTTCAATACCTTTTCTAGTAACTTCAGTCAATTTCATACCACATTCTTTTAAAAATGCAATGGCTACTTCAATAGAATCATCTGTTGGTGTTTCTACTAGTAATGTTAGTATTTCTAATGCTAATATCTCATGAGCTACTCTTTGATTTACTAAATGTGCTATGAATGTTCCCGACGAAATACAAAGAGGTTTGTCATTCCTTCTAAAACCACGTTTAAATTGTATTACAAGACGTTTTAATAGTAATTCTCCAATGTTAGGAAATTTAGAGTTGATGATCGCAGTAAGAGCTGCATAAACAGCAGTAAACGTTGGAGATGCTGCTTGAGCTTGAATTATAGATCGAGCGAGCAGACCTCTACCTCTGACAATATTTTCTTTTAATAGCTCTCGAGTTATAAGTCCTATATTACTAACGTTAACTTTATTAATGTAACCATGGATAGATTTCTTCAAAGCCTCCCATGCAATACGTTGATACGCAGCTCCTGATTTATCAGTGATTTCTGCTTGCATCATTTTTAATTTTGCAGGTGGGATATATGCACCTCCAGTTTTTGATGTTATTAAATCAACAGTTCGTTTTTGTCTTTCTGTTACCTCATTAGAGGTATTTTTCCCTTCTCTTTTCTCCATGGTTTTGTTTGTTACTTTATCTTTATCTTCTTTCCTTTTATTTTCTTTTTCATAATCTCTCGACCTTTTCATGTCACGTCGTCCATAAGATCGTTCCTCTGTATACGATTCTTCATAGTCATGATTTCTTTTATAATGATTGTTCCTTCTACTACTTCTGTCACTATGGTAATGAGGACCTCTTAAATGACGACTTTGACGTTTATAATCATCACAATGACTTTGACGTTCATAGTCATCTCTGTAATTTTGACGTTCATAGTCGTCTTTGTAACTTTGACGTTCGTAGTCATCTCTGTGACTTTGACGTTCGTAGTCATCTCTGTGACTTTGACGTTCGTAGTCATCTCTGTGACTTTGACGTTCATAGCCATCTCGATCACTTTTAGAATGTGATCTCTTCATCTTGTAACTGAAATTTGAAAACAATAGCGTTAAATTTTCAGCAACAATTAGAGTAAATGGTAATATTCTTTTATTAGTAAAATCAACAATTTTCTTAACCTTTATTTTGCCTGGTAAACGTTGTGTAAAGTTACTATTTTACTGCTAAACACTACCTTTCATCAGCTTGTACAAGTACAACTTATACTGTGCTGTTATGTTAAAAGAATTAAAACACATTTATTCATCACGCTTCCAATATAGGGTATCCTCAAATTTCTATTCATTATTCATCCTTGATTATAACCTAAAAGATAAATATTGAAGACTTACATTTTTATAAAAAGTAACGTACAATTTTTAAATACCACTTTTTACCAGTGGTCACTGAATTCCAGGACTTACAAATATGTCACCAGTGCCGTCCAGCCAGCTGACATTTATATCGGAAAATACAAGTGACATTTACATACGATGCAAACTGTTGCAAACCCATGTATATAAATACAACCTAGTACAACCTAAGAGCATAACATGCTTAATTCAAATGGTGGGGACACAGCCTACTCTAGAACTTACTAGTAGAGCCACAGCTTACTCTAGTACTAGACCTAACATCCAATGCATTTTCGTGTCCCACGTTCGTGGGGTCACGTAACCCCATTACCATTTTCGTGTCACGTCCTGTATTACCAACTGGAACTAAAATCTGCTGACAGCGTCGTTAGTGGTAGGAATTAAAATTAAAACTAGCTATATATACAGGGTGTCCCACATAAGTGGGAACACCTAAATATCTTTCGTATTTACAGTCCTATCAGAAAACTTCAGAGGACATATAATGGCGAATAACAGAAAATATAATGGCGAAGAAAAAATGGTTTATATCGTGTTTTCTGATAGAACTGTAAACACGAAAGATATTTAGGTGTTCCCATTTATGTGGGACATCCTGTATATAGCTATTTTTAATTTTAACTTCTACCACTAACGACGCTGTCAGCAGATTTTAGTTCCAGTTGGTAATATAGGGCGTGACACGAAAATGGTAATGGGGTTACGTAACCCCACAAAAGTGGGCCACGAAAATACATTGGATGATAAGTCTATGCTGTACCTCGTCTATGGCAGCACTATACCGGGGACACTAAAATCCCGGGCGTGAACACTCTCCTATCCTTGCCTATCCTCTCTGGTTATAATAAACTTTATAATGTTTTGTAATAACTATGAATTCTCTAGGTTACAATTATACCCATTCAAATTGAATTTACGCTGCGTATATTAATAACAAGTTTATGCAGTTTTCTAATCAAGACATTGCAGTTTTTTGTACGTTTTGATTAAAAGCGGTTTCTATCTACCTAACCTGACTCGCCGATGACCACGTAATCCTAACGTCACGTTATATAGTAACGTGGCAGTCGTCAACGTATGTTCAAAAGCGCGTGTTTCGTGTCCCGAAGGGATACATAACGTTTTTTTTTGACAACAGACAGTGTCCGTTACCTTAATTTAAATCAAACACAACGGAATTGAGTTTCTTCGGCTGACATGTGTGTTTTGTCGTGTGTAACGTCGTAATATCGTTGACCTTAAATGTTTTTCTATCAAAATTGTAACCTCACTTGCCGGTCAGAACAAATCCAGAAGCAGAAAGTTATGATTACATTGTTACTTGGAGAAAGTTGAACCTCATTTTACTCTATAATAAGAAAAATGAGCTCGGAATGGGGAGTACATTTGTTGACAATATCAATATTATTTCTCGCCGTCGGCGTGCAAAGTTTTCAGGATTTGGAAGTGATATATGCAATAAATTCTGGTGGAGATACACACGTTGACAGTCATGGAATTAACTATGGCAAAGATCCATTAATGGGCAAAGTTGGAACAGCATCCGACTATGGCAAGCAGCTAATTATCGGACGTATAAATGTCATTGATCAAATACTTTATCAAACAGAACGTTACCACCACAGCACTTTTGGGTACGATATACCGATTAGCGAAGATGGAGAATATGTTATGGTATTAAAGTTCTGTGAAGTTTATTTTAATTCCCCCAATATGAAGGTAATGGTTTATCACATTTTTATCTCAATTATTATATATCAATTATTTATATATCATATCGTACAGTTTTCTTTAATAATAAGGAAAACAGCTTCAGTTTATCATATCTGTATGTCCATTGCATAAGTATTCTGTTATTTGAGCATGATATCTGGTTCGATCAGATACATATCAAATTCTGCAACATATTCTAGATATATAGGGTACGGCCGAATAACGTGTAAAAGCGGACAAGGGGTGATTCTACATGTAAATACACACTGAAGCAAAGGAATAACATTTTCTCATTTGACGCCTCGTTTTAGAGAAAATTGAATTTAAAGATCCATCGGGTTCATGTGCTTTACTATACGTAGAAAGTAGAATTGGCTGGTTATGATCATACACGTCAGACGGTGAATATCGAATGGTATGCGTATTCGCTGCGTTTTCAAACTGGAGTTTCTCGAAAACATTCTATTCTTTATTTTTTCTTATTTTCTCATAAGGTACCGCCTCGTAACCGCTTGTACATGTTATTCGGCTGTACCCTGTATATTGAAGTCATTTGAAACCTATTCTGCAATACTAATTTTTATGAGGGAAGCAACATATATATATGCAGATAATTATTAAACAAAATATAAATGAAATAATATATAATATATGATATTTTCTCTGTAATGAAATCAAATATTTGTAAAAAGATTTTGCAACTGCAAGGTCGTGTATAATTTACAAATTGATCGTTAACATTTTAAAAGAACAGATAAGCTATTGATAAGATACAATATAAGTTAGAGGAGTACCATGTTGTAATCGTGGTTGCTTTCTGATAAGTTTCCTAAAATTTGAAGAGATAAATAGAAGCATTTGTTGTTAGTTTATTTATAAAATAATAGGAAACAATTGAGTGATACATATTTATTTATGCAAGTAAAAATGCTGAAATTTAAGAAAGTAGATTTAAATTACTTTTACCGTATATTACCTGTAAAACAATGTAATTTAGTTGAAATATTCATTCTTTTAAGGACATTGAAACACATTTTTATTAAAATAAAATTAAATAATCTTATATTCAACTATTTTTTTCAGGTCTTTGATGTGGTTCTAAATGGAGACCATACTGTTGTTACTGACTTAGATATATTTGAAAGAGTTGGACGTGGTGTAGCACATGATGAATATATTCCATTTAAAGTTCAAGGTGGAAAATTAATATACAATGATGAAGAGTCGGATATTTTAGCAGGAAAAATTCGAGTTGAATTTATAAAGGTATTCCAATTGGTCGCCTTATTTATCGCATAGAGCTCAGTCGGTTTATGCATTAAAATTTAATGAATTTACTTAAATTATTTGCAGGGGTACAGAGACAACCCAAAAATAAATGCAATTGTTGTTATAAAAGGAAATATAAAAGGTACTGTTTAAGATTTGAATGCATTTCAAAGTTTGTCGAGCACATTGTATAATCAACTTTTCTAATTTTCAGATATACCACAGTTAGGCCCAATTCCCCAAGAACCGGAGGAATACCAGAATATACAAGAAGACGAAGAAGAGTCTACAGTGCGCAGTCGACACACAAGTGGCCCTAGAACTCCAGATCCGTATTCGATTGACGATTCTTCAGTAATGTTACCAGTTTTTGTAGCGATCGGGGCATTTATTCCTCTACTATTTTGCCTCTGTAAACTATAGGCAGTGAAATTTTCTGCACAGAAATGCCTTGTATTTAATAATAATAGTGTTCTAATCAGCTTAGGTGAATTTAACGTGTGAGAACACGCAAGCATCGGTCATGTACATAGAAAGTTGATTTTTCTTTATTTCGCTACGTCGTCGCACTTTATCATAGCTATTTATTATTAATTTAATCGAATGAACATATCTATGTATGCTTTTGTGTAACAAACGATTCAAATTAGGTACGAGTTAGAAAACATTGAAAAGTGAGGATTTGTGCAATCACGACTTTCGTTGCCACTTTATGTGTTCATTGGTCAATTATTTAATAGTTAACATTTTATTGGCAATTAGCACAAAGGTTTGCACACATTCGTCTTTTCCTGAACAAATGTATAAAGTTTTTAAATCTACGCGGTATTCTTCTGTAATTCGACGCGAATTCAAAACCTTTTGTTAGGTCTACGTTCAATATTTTCACTGGAATTTCTCTTGTTTCTCTTTTTGTTGTGACAGTTTCTGATCATTTTGTGCGTTAGAAATTGTTGTACGTGAAATGCTTTACATTCACTATGTCACATATATTCTGTTGGAAATGGAAGTGCATCCAATAGTCCGTAAAATACCAAAGGAATTTTCAACTTTTGCAAATCAGAGTAAATAAAGCTGTTAATATTGTCCTATAATATTATTCTCTTCATAATTTACGCATATATTGTTTTCGATGTACTAATTATAATCACGTCATAATTTATATTAGAATGTTGAATCATGTATTAGTAATATACGTTTTCTACAATTTTGTTCCTTTTTTTTTTGTAAATTCAGTTTTTGTTTGTTATAAGTATATACACGATCGAAGTATGAAATACATATAACAGAATTTTTCCAATGAATTGTCTTTTATTTTATTTTTTAGTTTGATAGTTTCATTATATTACTTTTTTAATATGTTTGTATAGGTAGTATAAATTTGGGTTTATATGTGCAATTATTATAATTTATTTTGTGTGAAGCAGCTGACTTAAACAAAAAATTTGTATTACTTTTGCTTCCCGTTATTTATTTTATATATTTTGTATCCAGAGTAACACTGGAAAATTAATATTTATTGATACATGAATAAGAATGGAAACGGTGTACAGTGTTTTAGTTATTGGTTTCCAGATACTGTTTCAAGTTTAATCTTATCGCAGTTAAAAAATCTGTGTGTATTACTTCCTGAAATGGAATTGTTAAAACACAATGAAACAAAGAACAGTAACAAAGAATAATTAAAAATTTCTTTCGTCTTAATTATAATAATAAGTAAATTAAAAATAAAATAACTCTGCCAAATGTTACGGAAGATATATTTTATTGTGTTTTTGCATATTCTTGCATCTTCATGGAGTAATTAGGCTACTGTTTAATAGTCGAAGATTTATTGACAAATTCATATTTTTCATAATTTAGGTACGAATAGAAAATAAAGAATAAATTCAATCTACTTTGTTTCCCATATATTTTCCACATTGTCCTTCAAGAGCGACTACGATCAAAATAATTTAAAACATACATGCAATCAATACCATGCATTGAGTTAAATAAAACATTTTTTCTGAATTTCGTTTCCTGTAAAAAAAAAAATATGAAATTTTTATCGAAGAAATGAAAATGATGAGTGTCGTACTTGTTATACAATTTCCGAACCAAAATGGAAAATTGCGATTTTGAGAAGTATATTTACATCAAGTATTTCTATTCACATATTAAAAGTATTGCAGAATTGTCATCATTTCAGAATTTATGTTAAAAATATTTGTAGTTATGTAATAATTTTCTTGTCTTAAAACTTCGAGCTCTGTTATTATTTCATATTTTTTAGTCCGTAACTAAAATATTAACCCTTTGCACTCGGCGCTATTTTCAATCTGAAACTAAATTTTTCTTCCGTCTTGCAATATTTTTACGTTATTCATACGAAACTGATCCGATGTCTACATGTAATATTTAAATGTTTGGTAATCTATTAAATGCAAATTTTATTGTAATGTAACAAATATTTGGTAATAATATTTTTTGTAATTTCTTTGAAATAAAGCCACAACAATTTCTAGTGGTGCTTCAGGGTCACCAATCGAGTGCAAAGGGTTAAATTAGCCGAAAATGCGGCGAAGACGAAAACGAAAAATAACACTGTCTAACACCAAAATCGTTTTGCAATACCTGTTGGGTGATTCTTATTTGTCATCCTAAAACCAAATCTGAAAAGCAGAATTGCTCCATCACGCAAAGTTTTCGAAAAATTTTGGTTTTTGTAAAAATGCCCGATTTTGATACAAAATGACGTGTTACGCAAAAGCTAAACACGCGAGAAAGTTCAAATTTGAGTCAGGAGATAGAGGGAACTCTACTCTACATATTCATATATTCAATTATATTTTTATGTACATCCTAATAGTTGTAAATGGTTGTTAAAGTTTGAAAATGTGCCGACGCGGGTACTTTGTACCCCCTGTTCTTGTATTTATGTGAAAAATCCTTTATCGAAGCAGGAATTTACTATACAGGAATGCATTCTGCAGACATTTCTGGTAAAGAAACCATTCGCGAAAAGTATTAACATTTTCTGAACTTTCTCGTGTATTAAGGGAACCAAATACTTTTCGTGAATGATTTCTTCACCAGAAATTTTTACAAAAACCAAAATTTGTGGAAAACGTTGCGTGATGGAGCAATTCTGCTTTCAGGTTTTGTTTTTAGGACGAGGAAAGTGTATCAGAATCACCCAACGGGTATCGGAAAACTCGAAAAAAGTTTGATTTTGTTGGACAGCGTAATTCGTTTATTGTTACAGCGTTGTTCGGATGATTCGAGATTGGCGTCCCCGTCGAAGTGTGCGACGTCGAATATTTATGGAAGCGTTTCAGCGGAGCTCTTTCGCCGCGGACACGTTTCAGGATGCGGTCGATGATCGATCGTGTGATTTGCACCGATGAACAGAAGAAAGCACTTCCAACAAGTTCAATTGGTCGTCGAGCACTGCTGAAGGTACTACGTGCATGCACATGTGTACGACCGGCCGGCCTGTTCTTAATGGGAATAAGCTCATTCATCCCATATGAAACGGAAGATCACGTGACCTCCGATCGTCTAGGTCTTTGATGTATGGTCATCACTGGCAATTAGCTGTCAATTCAAGGCCGTACTTGTGTCTCCGAAACCCCGAGCCCTAAGTCTCGAGTGGCAATCATCCCCGAAGAAGAAAGGCAAAATTGTGCCGTAACATTTGCCGATGGGAACAAAATCGTAACCCCGAGAACCTCGTCGCGACCCTCTCTTCTCTTGCTCGCTTCTTTCAACCATTCTCAATTTATTTATTTGTCCCGTTAACGAGGTAATACCGGTATACCGCGGATTTTATGCATCCATGACAAAAAACGAGTAGGCAAAACACGAATTAGTGACAATATCGAGGGATTGCAAGCATTCCCACATATTATTTGTAACTCGTTATAAACAATACTTATAAATTACAATAATATGATAATAATATAATGATTAATCAATATCTACAATATTTTTATTTAGCATAGAGATCCGCAGTCTAAATACATCACTGTTTATGCAATATTATCTTTGTGCTGCACGAAACCAACGAGAACAGCAAAGCAGCAATTTTTTTCAGTGGTCCAAATATGCTTTTTTTTCAAAAAAGGGCAACGAAAAAGATAAAATAATATTAAAAAGTTAACTCAACGTGTTCTCCGATATTTCCCTCTTTTCCACTAATTTTTCTGCCCCGGAAAAATGCGAACACTTTAGTTCAAACGATTCACAAACGCAAAATATGCTTCGTTGCTTACCTCATTTACGTAAGTTAATTTGTTCGATGAAATAACTCGGTACATACGAAAGTTGAATTTTTCGGTTGCACTTCAGTATTTAAATATTTATTCAGTATTTCAGGCTTTGGTGTACGATTTAGTACCTCGAAGGAAATGTTTTAAACATTTTAAAAAACGGCCGTCTCTAAAGGGTGGATACCGTAGAACGTTGTGCACGTAGAGGGAACGTATTCATTATTCGTTTCCTTTTTATAACACTTCCCTCTGCTTCAATGGCTATTTAATTTTATCTGTAAATTGCATATACTTACATTAGGCAAAAAGAAAATGTTGGTGAATACGACGCGAAATTTAACAACGACATTTGGAACGTTTTGCAAAATAATTGAAAGGATATTTTTCACGTAATAGTGAACCAACTAAACAAAAAATAAATAAAACGAAAAAGCATATTGCTGCATGGCACTTTAGATTGTCGAGGTTTCGTATCAAAATTATATTTAACAATTAATAAGTAAGCTTCGTTGTTCCATCAATTTTTCAGTTTAAACATGTCATTTGTCAATACTTTCTTTTTTATCTTATCGACACGTTTCAACCAGTGCGACTCTGTTAAAAAGATTAATCAATATGCTTGTATAATCAAGCAGCCAAAATTTTAATCTCAATAAATAATAACTTTTCAAGATTCACAAAACGAATTTGATGGAATCCTGGAATGTAATTATTTCCAGCGAGTAATTTATTGCTCTTTATCTGTCAACTCGAGCGATCCGAATTCTTCTTCCAAATTAACTTTATTATTAGAAGTATTTGTAGTATTTTTTAAAGCCAAATGATTGCTCACGAGAGTCGAAGCTCTTCTGATGTTTGTTTCAAATTGGTTATGGTTGTTCCGCTTCGAAACTAATAAAATTAAAAATGTCTGATGGTCCCGGATGCCTTCCAGTACCCCTAAGATTCAATTTATTTGAAGGGAGACAATCTTACAGACCTTCTTCAAGGTTACTTTCTTGACTGCTACAGTGAACAATTCATTTATTATATTCACGGTTAAACTAGCGGTTTCAAAGCTGATTCTTGATTTCTTTTTATGATTTATTCTTTCGATGAAATTTAATTAGAAATAAATAAATAAGTGCTGAACGAGTTACTAAAACATGTTTCACGTAGAATTAGAAATTTTGTTCTGATAATATTTTTTTTTTTATAGGTTTATGTCGCATCATTTTTGACTATGTTTACAGAGATCGAGTTGGACGAATCTTATAAATACATTTTGTAATAGTTTTCAGCTGTTGCTTTAAAATCTTAATTTTTTTACATCAGGCTTTTTAACGAAATGATTTTTTCTAAGATGCAAAGAAAGGACAGATCTTTCGACCTGTAACGATGACAAAGTCGATCCGTATCGTTTGTTAAGTCACCTTGGCGAACAGCTACCGTGAAAAAATTAATTATACTTCTGCAACGACGTTACTTTCGATAAAAAAAGATAATGCTACGTGTATCAGAGTTCACTAAGACAATGGCTTCGATCGGCTTGCGATTACAGCGATTAAAAGCATTACGATAACGTTGTTCCACAACATGAAAGTGACGCGGCGAAGGAAGTGACTCAATACCAATGAAAAATATCAGCATTTTTACGGAAACAACCCACTATGCATTTCGATTAAACTGTATGTCGCTACGATGTAATATTTCAAGAGTAAAACAAGGCTGAATAACATTGTTACCATTTGTAACCTACGAATAAATGTGAAAAGTCTGGATAGAGTTTTATTCATTCGTGTCAAAAATTAACGGATGAAATACAAATTTGTAAACCTGTCGGAAGAATGACAGAATACTGTCACGTCGTGTTTGATTTAATAAAATTATTAAACGGAGAAGTATATTTAGTTTCAATTTAATTGAATTTATAAACGAAGAAATGTATTTCTATCTAATTTTTTTCTCTTACCGTTAAATTATTTTCGATTTAGAAAATTTTTGAGCAAAGAGATATACTTCTATTTAATTTGCTTCTCTTACCGTTCAATTATTTTTGATTTACTAAAATTATTGAGCGAAAAGATATATTTCTATTTTATTTGCTTCTCTTACCGTTCAATTATTTTCGATTTACTAAAATGATTGAACAAAGAAATATATTTCTATTTAATTTGCTTCTCTTACCGTTCAATTATTTTCGATTTAATAAAATTATTGAACGAAGAAATATTATTTTTACTCTGCTCTTTTTCTTACATCTACTCCGCAGTTTAATTATAAGCGTACATTCGATAGCAATGTTTCCTTATTGTAAATTCATTCGTAAGCGTGAAAGAAAGCTTGAGAATGATGAAGAGAACACACATGTTCGTTGGAATATAATTCGCTCTGCATGCTCACGAGGAGAAATGCGACAGAAAGGCTGCAGCAAGCACCAATAACTAGCTCGAGCATGTCGAATGCGGCATGGTAACGCAGACAACAATCGACGATTAAGTGCCCGCGCCGACTTGAATTCATACACGTACCAATACACGCGTCTTCTGTTCGCTTTATTAAAATCACGGACAGCAGAATATAATAGGGAATAAGCCGGCCGGGATAAAATCCACGTTAATCCAACGGCGACGCTGCTGTTTTCGCGGCTATCATCGAAAAACAACCTTGTTTTCCGGTGATGCTTATCCAGCATGCAGTACAATCAAGTTTCGAGGATTCGCCGGTCGATAACAGGAAGCAATCAAGCCTTGATCACCGATCGATCCGAGATGAAACGCGAGCGACTGGTGTCGTCATGTCGCTTGACTTTTGCTCGATCTTCGCTCGATCGATTGGGATTTTTGTCGGACCCCGGGAAATGCTGATTTCGCTTTCCCCCGTGTGCTTTCTCTTTTTCTTTCCCCCCCGCTCGCGGGCTCCCAACCGCCAATCACAACTCGTTGGTCCAATTTGCTAATGCGCTACGTTAATTGTCCAGTTAAAGTAGTTAGTCGAATTAGCGAATCGACGAACTCTCTCCGATCGACGTTGCGACGCGACGATACACAGTTTTCCGTGGGAGCTGTTGGGTAAGGGACCCGATTACTGTGGGGGTACCAATTGCTATATATAACTATATTAATTATACTTATTTATAAAGCATAATGAATATTAAAAGAGAGATATTACATTCTTTTTTCATTAAAATCAATCACTTGATATGTATGTTGTATATCACTTTTTTAAAATATTCGTTAGCTTTGGGAATAAGTATAATTAGTGTAGGAACAATAATTAGTACCCCCACAGTAAGTGGGACCCTTACCCTACTAGGGAATGAAACCGTTCGGCGTGATTCGATCAGCTCGAATTTTTATAAATAATCCTTATCGAATTATTGATCATTTACACCTGCACTGATAAGTCTCCGCGATCAAAACGGGTGTTTTGAAAAATTGGTACCGAGCTCCATGTTGAAAAAGAAGACCGATAACATAATTATTGGACTGCGGATTTTATACAAATGACTAGCTGAAATGCTAAACTGTGAGAACGTTCGAAGAAATTAAGAATCTGGTCATATTCCACGCAATTTTCGAATTAAAAATTATTTTTTACAACTTAGAAATTATTAAAAGAAAATGTACATTTTAATTCAACCTCTTCCTTACGATTGATGTAGATTGTTTTTATTTTACGTGGAGATCCACAGTCTACTACTAATAAACATTATAGCATCTTTTAAGTAATCTATTATTTGCATCTTTTTAATCTATTATTATTTTTTATTATTTTTGAACCTCTTATACCTCGAAAGAGTATTCCTTTATTGGTATCGATTTTAAACAATTTCTTTGACTAATTATATTGAAATGAGCTCCATATGTGTAGGTAGTTAAACTGGCAATTCAAAAATGTCCAATCAGACTTGACAATATCTGCGAACTTGTTTCGGTTTCTAGTTAAAATATTTATTTATCATGATTTGACAGTTTGCTCAACTGCAATCAAATGATATATTTCCAAAAAAACTACTCAATTTATATACCTTTCGTGGCAACTTTAGAAAAATCGATTCACAGACTATTAGCATAATTGAATATCAAAAGTGACAGAAGACTGATTTTTTGATAAGCTAGATTGAATTGAGGTTTAGTTGAAATTTTAATTGCCTGTGTGCGTGCGTGTGCATCTACGTGCTGATGCTATAAAAAATTCTAATGCTATAATCGTCGCGATGCACAGTGGCGATTGATTAAAGATGGCAGCGGTTCGGATGCGTTGCGTTCTCCATGTAAATTAATACTTGAAGCGGGTGATTCATATTTATAAACCGAGTTCACGATTGAGAATTGATTGAGTTCTTGAGTTCTCGCGATGTTACTAGGCTCAAAGTTGCACTCCGTTGAGTCGGGGACCCAATTACTGTGGAGGTACGAATCGCTGTGCCTATATTAATTTTATTTTAAAGCATAATGAATATTAGAAGAGAGGGTGTTTTAAAAAACCATTCAATATTTATATGGTATATAAGATAAACAGTACTGAGTAAGAAAGCTTCAGTAAACATACGTCCGAAGGTCAAGCGTTTCTTAGATGTAAACACTTTTGTTTGCTATCATCATTTACTACTGGCTTTTTGATATTTATAGAAAATTTTCCACGTGTTACGATTTTCCGCTACAGAACTGACTGATTCCGGATGAAATCTACTGTCTTGAAGGAGGACATAAGTTGATCATAATGCTAGCAAACAATAAATGTATATATCTCAGAAAAGCTCGACCTTTACTTGTCAGTACAGTGTGTTCTATATACCATATAAATATTGAATGGTTCTTTTGAACGCCCTTATACATAGGGCGTTCAATATATACAAAAGATATATTACATTTTCTTATCATATAAAAGTAAATTATAATTTTATAAAAATAATTTCTATTATATAAATCAATTTATATAATATATATATATAATAAATTTAAAAAGAAATAAATCAAAATAAAATTTAAATTTATGTGATAGAAATTATTTTTATATAATTATAATTTACTTTTATATGATAAGAAAATGTAATATCTCTTTTTCTGTACCGATTATGCTTTAAAAATAAGACTAACTAAAATAGTAATATCACTGCGCCTATATGGAGGTACCAATATTGGTACCCCCACAGTAATTGGGTATTCGTAGGAACGTTCTCGAGGGAGCTTCTTTCTTGAGTACGATGATTATGCGAGTTTTGTCTTGTACCGGGTGCTGTACCGAGCTCTTTTGCATTGGTGTATGTTTGGGTTGTATATTAACATTGGTTTGTGTCTATTGGATGGCTCGCGGTGTGGTGGATGTGGCGTGTTTACACGCGATTGGCAGAGCATGCTTGTACCCGCGATATTCAGATTTGTCGGTGGTAGGAGAATGATCGTTCTTTCTTCCCCTCCGTGGGATTCCTGGAAATCATTCGAACCAACGTCAATCAAATTTGACGGTGTTTGATTTCTGTAAATTTTTGGCGGTGGTTAAAAATTCCAGACGCTTCCTGGGTATTCCTTATTACTTGACAGTAAAATTGGACACCGGATTTTTACAGGAAATTAAAATTGTTTGCGTCAATTGCAAAACACAGAAGATATTATATACTGCCTATATTAATTATACTTATTCTTGAAAGCACTACTAAGAAAGAGATATTCAATTTTTTTCGTTACATTCAGTTAATGTTATATATATATATCTTATTTTAATATTCATTCTGCTTTAAAAATAATATTTAATATGGACACAGTAATTAGTACCCCCACAGTAATTGGGTCCCCTATCCTATAAACATTTCTTTCTTTCTCTAATATGTATTTTTATGGAGTTGAAAATAATACAACATTATTCTGAAAGTCTTTGAAAGTTTTTACTGTTTTGCATTTGACTCTTGTTTTTATCACAAATGCGTAAAATCCGTAGTCTAATGACGATATCATAGTTTTTCTCCGATTTCTATCACGAAGAAATAAAACTGACAACTAAAACATGTTGAACAGAATGTTATTCAAATGTTATACCGTTTCGAGTACTGTGTTTCTAGAAATTGTTGTAAATAAAATGATATGGTTTCATGTTTTTATTTAGAGAAGTGAAGTATATTTTGACTACGTTTGTAATGTTACATACACATGTATTGTGCAACTAAAATGACTCATTGTTAATTCTCGTCAAATTTGGCAGCCCATTTAATCATGCGTGGTTCTACTGATAATAAATTTTTTAAAATGATTTCAAGCGATACATTGCTATCATTTAATTAGATTCATCGTATTTTGTGATATTTGTCGTCCATAAGTATTTAGACACTTCCAGTACTTTTATTTATTTTCTCTTATGATTATAGTGACGTAAAAGTACTGCGATTTTCCAGTTGCTACGCGTAACTATCTTTATCAATATCGTTTCTTTAGAATTCACTATCTTCTCCATCATTTTTGCCATAATAAAACAACTGCGTAGTTCGGATGCTTTAACACTTTTCAAGTTACACTTTACAGATGATTGATGACGCAAAATACAAAGAAACAAATTATATTTATCTGTCAAAGTAACTTATGATAAATATTTTTATTTTTACAATTTTATTGTCTTGTCAAGTAGTAAATCGTCTATTCGAGTCGACTTTGAACATAAAATGGAGGATGAAAACATTGTTTTCATGCTTGAATCCACCGTAGTATAGTATATTCGTACTACGTTCCTCTACAATGGTTTAAGAAGATTAGTTAAATTTTTCGTGTATAATAAAGAGATTACAAGGAAAATTGTCTTTTTTAAAATCCGTTCAAAGGTATTGGATGATCGCAAAAGTTCGTGATCGATTTTCAGAGACCTGGAGACCTTTCTTCTTCACTTTTTTTTTTATATTACTTTGTAAAAATAGCAAAGATGCATTTATTCAGATTTTTATCGATGTCTTTCACGATACATGTCCTAAAAGTAAGCTTGCGGAATAAATACCTCATCTTTACAATCTCAACAATGGTAAATTGATGGGTCACGAAAGACCCCAGAGTAGAAAAGACTCAGTGAATTATTATTCGTTCCCTGGACAGGGTAAAAAATTGAAGTACGGTTGTTGAAACAGAAAATCAAAGGTAAAGAAAAACACGTATCAGTGAATTTTTTATGTACTATACATGCCACAGGGACGCAAAGTGACCTCTGACATTAGTCTCGTTAACAATGAAACAAATGACGAACGCAAATATCGCGTCGCAACGCATAATTGTTTTAGGTTACTCGATCGCTTGTCGCGAAATAGTGTGTGTGAAAACGTGTGTTCTGATTACCTGGCATTATAAATACTTTTATATTCATAATAATATGAATTCCACAGTTGAAGATAAATATAAAACTACAAATTTATTTCAATTTAGTGACTCGTATTATTGTTTCTACTTCGGGACATCTTGATACACATGATCCTCGTTTCTTTTGCAAGCTATTCCACGTTTTGTGGAGTGCAGAACCCAAGTTACTGAATGTTACTAATTCAAACTATTTTTAAGCAAGAGTAACGCTCCTGTACTCGATATAAATTCAATAGCTTTTCGCCTTTAGTTGCCATTTTGTGGGAAATAATTTATTAAGCCTTATGCGATCGACTATTACCAAAATTAAATTTTCGTAAATTATTTAGAGAATAAGCTAGAAAGTGCAGGGGGTCAAAATTTTTCAAATGGCACGGCTCCGGGCAAGTAGAACACTGAATTATCATCAGAGGAATGCTAAATTGAAAAATAATCATCTGTCCCAGTAAGTTATAAATTTTTAAATCATAAATTGCATCGGCGTATCTGGAAAACTATTAATCGCGTCGACTTCGTTATGGTCTGATGCAATTTAGAACGAAAAAATATATGAATAATGGCGTTGTGTTGAACAGAAAAAATGATTTTAGTATTTTTTCCTCGTCGATTGGGATCACATAATTGATTTTCCTGCGGACAAGAGACAGACGCTCGCTCGTTCGCAAAGGGAAGCATTAGGGTGTTCGTGAAATGGCAAAGCGACGTCGCCGCCGGCTGGCCAGCCGGTTAACGATAATCCGTTCGACACTTTGTCCTGTCCGATCGTAGATTGCCCGGCGCGGGTGTGCGATCGCACGCACACGCGCTCACCCCGGGACACGTAAACCCCTCCAGTGATCTTATAAAAGCGGCCGGTCCCCGGGACACCGGCATCTCGCTGCTAGCAACAGCTAACGTGGTAACGCGTCCTCATTCCTCTTAACGTCTTTCGCCCGTGTGATACCGCCCGGAAACCGGCCCGAAGATGGTGCAGATCACTGGAAGGTACCAATACGTCTCCAACGAGAATTTCGACGAGTTCGTGAACGTGCTCGGCCACAAGGAGCTGGCCGCCCCGTTGCTCACCTCGAAGCCGATCCTCGAGATCTCCCAGAACGGCGACCAGTGGACCGTCGTCATCAACTCCGAGGAGAGGACCAGCTCCACCACTTTCAAGCTGAACCAGACCTACGACGAGAAGCTGCCGTCGTTCGATCGCAACTTCCCGGTGAGCATCGTCGACGTCCTCGTTCTCGAATCATATTCCATAGTATCTCGAAGAAACGTTCGCCATTGAAAATCCTTTGCGTCGCGGTTAGTTTAACCAGTTAACCGTGATCGACGAGTGTATCCGAAACTCCATTGCGGTGCTGTTAACGTTAACGAATTGTTAAATTCTTGTCGAATGAAGAAGTAATTCTTTCACATTTACATTTACAACGGCTTTGGCCGTTTATAATAGCCGCATTTCGCCTGTGAGTTCGACGTGTATATTCGTCATTTTTCGAATTAAATTCCACAGTTAACTGGTTAAGGGAAGTCGCTCGTTGCCATGCTGATTATTCGATCAGATGAATATTCTTCTAGCTAGAGGGTAAGGAATCCAATTACTGTCGGGGTACCAATTACTGAGCCTATATACTATATATATACACTAATATATATACATATATATACTATATATATACATATATATACACTAATATATATATACATATATATACTATATATATTAATATATATACTATAAAACACTAATACATATATATATATATATATATACTATATACTATACTATATACTGCAGTCGAAATGACTGGTTCCTAATTTTTTCTTTTACAATTACTGAAATTGTAAAAATGTTTTCACCAGAAATTTTTTAATGAACCTCTTCATTGAAGCTCATATTACAATAAAAATTGTATGAAGTCTGATCGGCCACAGTCTTGTCACTGTTACAAAGCAATGCACGTCAGTCGCATTTATTGCTCGGTCGTTCTAGCGTTAAAAATCGCATAACTTTATCAATATTGGACTACACTACCTGAATTTTTTTTTTTTTTTGAGAAGTTAGAACAATTGGATCACTACATGAAGTGAAAAAATTTGTTTACAGAAATTGCGATCGGTCGAAAGTGCAGAGAAAAAAAGTTGTATTTTGCAATTTCTTTGTGTGGACTTGCATTGAAAATTTGGAAAGTACGATTTGTATATTCATTATGCTTTAAAAATAAGTGTAATTCGTACGAGCCATTAGCCTAGTCATTATTCTGCGTTGAATGTAAATCGCGATTAATGCAGCTGGTTTTATTCATAAAACATGGTTAATCTAAATCAATCTTTGCACACTTTTGATCGTACATATTTTTCGTTAGTCTTAAAAATTAGTGACGTGAATAATTTCTAATTTATCTTACGCTGTCAGATATACCTACCTCGTATCAGATTGATATAATACGACCATAGTCTTGGCTCCGTAGATAATTTTTTCTTTCGAATGAGTTTGATTTTAAATTGAATATTTAAATCGAATTGCGGATTTTATGGATTACTAATGAAGATTAGTTACATTGAAAACAGTCAAAAGAATTTAAGAATCTCGACGTATTATTTTCTAAGGGACCAAATAACTGTGGGGGTACCAATCATTGTGCCTATATTAATTATATTTTAAAGAATAATGAATATTGAAAAAGAGATATATAACATTTACATTAACTGATTTTTCCTTTTTAATATTCATTATGCTTTACAAATAAATATAACTAATATGGGCACAGTACCCCCACAGTAACCGGGCCCCTTAACCTATTCGTTTTCTGTTTCGAACAGTTCATGCAGATAATTTTTACTTTAGACAAAGATCCGCAGACCACTGAACACCGTACTCAGTATGGCATACTGAGATTGATATTTGAACGTGGGATGATGTGCTATGTAACGTCGAGTAATTCTTCCCAAGAGAATCTCGGGTTACACATCGAACGTCGAACCCGGGTAGATCGACTGTTCGCAGCAACTCGAGCGGCAATTGACATCAGTTTGCTTGCAATATATTATAATTTAGATGTCGTCTAATCACCGACGATCTACAATTAGCACAGATAAGCGGGGTTTTGATAAAACGGATTATCGGTATCGGAATGTGTCCAATCCTTTCCGATTGCTGACAAAAAATTGCATTAACACTAGATTTACGGAACCCGTCAAAATGACGGATTCTAATATATTTAAATTGCGAATATTGAGATTGTAAAAATGCATCCACGAGTAATTATTTAACATATTGATTTCTTTGGGTATATATTATTGAAAAGATGGCTACAGACTTTGATAGATACGTTCCTGTTATTTTTATAAAGTAATATAAAATAGTCATTTTTACTGCTCCGTAAACCTAGTGTTAAAGTATATTCCTCCATTGTTGAATTATCGCACCAGTGTAAATAAACCACTTGTATCGGAGAAAAGGAAGGATATAAATATCAATTATGTAATAGATAATGTGATAGACTTACAGTGTTTATGTCACGCGTTCGAATATTAATAATAGAAATCGGAAAACGTGAAAAAAATCGAACAGAACGTACTTATATTTTAATTAACGAAGGGAAAGGTCAAGGGAGTAGGGAAACTCTGAATACATTTTTTGTCCATTTTAAATGAGGCAGAACATTAAAAAAATAATGATATACTTCGTGCTTCTTCTATTTCTGCTATTTATTTTTAAATGCGTGTATTCGTGCACGTTTCTTCACAAGTCGAATGTTCGTGAATATTGAAGACGAAATTCAATCAATAATTGGCCATAAGGGTCAATGATTTAATTCGTAATCTGCAACTGTGTAATCTTCCCTGCGCCATTTTAAGAATGAATTCACTTGCGTGAGGAAATAATATCATTCAGAAACCCTATCTACATGATAATTTTAAATATCAATCGATATTGTATCTGATTAAAATGTTGCTGATTAAAATTACGTGTTTTGAAAGATGTACACGAGTGTCGCAACAATTACGAAAATTGAACAAAATAAAACTGATTTTCATTTACTCTCACCGACAAAACAGAACTGACAGTCTTCATGAATTATTGATAAAATACAGAAATACGATGATAATTTTTCTAAAATACTAAAGTAAATATTTATTATCATATTGATCATAATAACGCCATACTATTACTACATTGAGTACAGAATTTAATGTTACGTTCGGAAGATTTCAGTTTGTGATCAATGTCACGAAACGCCATGCATATGTATAATCAATTCGGTAGTGCGAGGGACCCAATTACTGTGCCTATCTGATTTTAATGGAAAAAATGTGATATCTTCTTTTTAATAGTCATTATACTTTAAAAACAAGTATAATTAATGTAGGCAACAGCAATTGGTACCTCCACAGTAATTAGGTACCTTACCTCTAAGCACTAGAACGTTGCAATGATCGAACGCTTCAATAGCATTACAAAGTTTCTTATTCGAAGCAGTTTAATCCCTGAATTTTGGTTAGTCCTTAAATTTTTGTTTACTGTAATTGGAGTCACTAACTATACTGCATCCTCGCATTTTATACTATTATTTTCAAAATAGTAATTATAGTATACAACGATATGTGATAACATATACACTGCGCGCAGTCGTGTCTTTCTGATCCTATAAATACTAAATATCTAATTTCGAATAATTAGCGTCCAGATTTCGAGTTAACCCACTCAATTTCTGCGAGGATTTGTTATCTGTATTCCATAATCTCGTTTATGCAGACAAGCTCTAAATAGAATAGTTAATTTCACGAAGAGAATAATTTAGGGGTGTTTTCCAACCTTCAAACAAGAGTCGCTTTCAGTTCTGCAGCTACAAAAGTCTGCCACTGTCATTAAATATTCTTAAACTCTAATAGAAGCTCGTTTCTACCAATCCTGTTTCGTGTCACACATACCAAGGATAGTCTCGGCGAAATTCTGTCTTTAAGTATAGTCTTGTTAACAAATTTTTCAGCATGTTTGTCTTGAACATGCTCAACAGTAAACATTCTTATAGTAATAACACTTTACTTTGTGTCTCTTTTATGTCATAAAATGGAGACGTCAGAGACATCTCGAAATGCTCCAAAATGGTATCGTTAGAGTGATTTTTGTGCAAAATAAAAATTGCAAAAAGCAGGAGCTAATATATGAGAACAATAAGAAATCTCAAAATGCTCTAAAAGCTGCTATACAAGTCAATCCATACTAAATGGTAACTTCATACTGTTGATGGTAACATAATCCCATGTGATCCCTAGTCTTTCGAGATAAAAGAAATACACATAATCCTTCGTATAGCATAATACTTGACATGTTAAAAAATTGTTTCAATCGAACATCGTTAATTAAACGCTGGGATTGATTGATTAAAAAAAATTCTGATGGCAGTGGAAGGGTAGTTTTGCAACACTTATTCTGGCATCTGTTGAGAATGTTTAGAACTATCCGGATCAAATGGAAACCTCTTGTTGGTATACTGTGTGCATCGGTGAATTGTAAAATGCTAAAACAGTGGTGCATCGTTTATGAATCCCGACATATGAAATTGAGCGGCATCCTTCCTCCCCCTACATCCTAACGATGCATGATTAAATGATGAATATCATTTAACCCTCGTGCACTGTTCGGATCAATTTCAATACAAAGCGAACTCTAATTTCTCAACACATTTTTGCTAGAAGAAAGAAACAAAAATGAATCGAGTAGCAACAACTCTACAATTACACAGACACATACGTATATTTAATATATTAATTCTTAGGCTTCAATAGTCTAGCTTGGCTCTAGAGTTATACCCTGTTTTTGTTAATGAGATTAAATTGATTGCTATTCAACTAGATTCAACGAGAAAATCAATATATACAGAAAAAGTGACATAAAAAATTCAATTAAAAGAAAATTAACACGTTACCTACCGGTAGTTGTTTAATAGTCCCTAAAAATCTTTCGAACAAATCCACAGCAAAAATTCTTTTTATACGTTTTTCAGTAGAAATAACATATGTATTTTTAATTATGAAGCAACAACGTAGCCTAATGTAATTTCTTTTTGAATTGTTATTTAAAAGGTTTTTAAGCTTCACAATTATAATTGTTTTATCCATAATTTCACATTTTCACAAGGGGATTTTTTTGTATGCTTTAACAGCAGTTTGCTTTAGGTCAATGATATTTCAGGTTCGCAGAACGCAAGTATACAAATAAAATGCAACCACCAATGCTCGACTAATTTGCATGATTTACTGTTCCAAATAAAAAAAAAAAAGAAAAGGTACAATTAGTTCTGCGGTTGCACACTAAGGGAACTGAATGTTACATTTTTTAATTGCAATTATACACATATGCATTTGAGGAATCCTGTTAAAGTATTCCAGCGGTTCAATATTCTTCGTTAATAATTAAATCACTATTCGGAAACGTATATTTAAACAAAACTTAAATAAATTACGTTACACAATTACAGAATAAGATATTAGGTTCTATTCTTACCTTGATCATGCTAAGGCAAATAAGTTAGAGCGAATAATTTTCATTGATCAGGCGATTGCGACTTTCTTTTCGACGATAACTGAAAAACTCAGGAATTTTGCAAAAATAAAGTGTGACTTTTGTATCTGTTCGTTTGCAGAGCATTGCAACGCAGGAAGGCGAGAAGCTGAAAGTAGTAACAACAGTGACTGATGGTCTCAAGATCACCCGTGTCTACGAATTTACAGAAACCGGAATGCAAGTGGTGAGTGTATAGACCCAATTACTGTGCCTGTATTAATTATACTTATTTTTAAAGCATAATAAATATTAAAAGATACATTAAATTTTTTCCATTAAAATCAGTTAATACACACATATATATATTTCTTTTTTCACATTCAGTATGCTTTAAAATGTAATTAATATAGGCACAGTGATTGGCAAACGAATAAAATAAAATTGGGGCAGACCCGAGAAATTGCACATCGATTGCTGTTCGCAAGTTAAAGTGTTGAATTGCGATCTGACCGATCCTATTTAAAGCTGCGAGGTAATAAACTGATAACGAAACGACAAAAATGTTTAAGCATGTAGCAACAAAGTCTGGAAGTGATATGATCGATCGTAAAAAGAACATAAAGCACTTTATCGTGAACCGGTAACGATCGGGAACCGTTCTAGATGGCCGTTTTAATTCTTGATATTTCGTTTTCAGCACCTGTCCGCCAACACGGTCGACGTCACGGCAGTACGTACATACAAGAGGCTCTAAATAACAAAAAATATTTAGATAAATAAATAACGGTCAATCTTCCATATGAATTAAAAATAAAGAACTTTTTGCAACTGTATCCTTGCCCTTTCTTTTACCATCCATCAGAATTTTGTCTCGTCGCGAAAGCCCGAATGAACGTTAAGAACGGTGGAAAAATAACGGAATAACTTTAATTCAAACGTATCGCAAAACAAAACGCGCACGAATAAATGTTCCAAGCAGAATGTTCGCGATTCGCCAAGCGTTTCCGGTTTTCTCGAATGGACATCTTCACAAGCATTTGGTTTTACGCATACACGAGTACAGGTGTGAACAGGATGATGACATTGTACGACATTAACAAAAAGAAAAAAAAAAGGTGGTTACAGATTTAACGCATGAAAACAGACAAGATATAATTAACGATACAAAATCGAAAGTAAAAAGTCTTGCACAATAACAGTTTTTGACAATTAAAAACCTCTGCGTTTGTATTGTAAATTGTTAAAACACTTTTTTTACTCCTTTATTCATATTATTTAGTTGCAGTAGAGATTGTATACTTGTTTTAAAATGTATAATCAGTCACATCCTTAAAAGTGGCAACAAAATGGTCCTGGGGGGGGATTAGGGGACAATTTCATCTACGTTTATTATCATCCGAGAGGGTCTTAAGAATGATCTTGAGAATTCCTCCTTCGCCGACGCTATAGTCATCCGATCGGTGAGTAATATAAGCTTTCGATTCAGCGGATCTCGCGTGTACGTACAAACTGTTCGTTCGTTCGTTTCGTATTTGTTCGAATTTATTTAATAATAATAATATGTATCACATTAACTCATCAAAGTGCTGTACATAAATGGATAGAGAATACATAAGAATGGTATTAATGAATGACAAGTGTATAATATTCTCTTGTAGTATACTCAACTTCGGAATAGGAACAAACAAAAAAAAATAAATATATAGTACCTGTTGTTCGCGTGTACGTGAGTGTGTGTGTATGTAATGTACGTATGTTCTAATATACGCGTGTCTACGTTGTGTGTGAGCATGTCTGTACGTGTACGTGTGTCTGTTTAGCGTAGCGCGTGCGTGCGTGCGCGCGCGCATTCCTACATACAGAATGCCGTGTGTTACGTGTAGATAAGTTCTTTTCCATAAAGGTTACGACGATTAATCATTTATCAAGTATAATGGACATATAAAATTAAAAAGTATAAAAAGACCGTCCAGTTTCGTGTTTTACAATAAGAATACGTTTAAGAAACCGATTCGTGCGGTCAAGTATGTGACGCGTAACGCTTCCATCGGATCTCGAATTTCACATCTCCTCGGTCTGGTTGGTTTCGCCTGTGTTTTTCTCTCTTTCTCTCCTCTCTTTCACCAGGTCGTGCGTGTGTGTGTGTGTGTCTCGGTTCTTTACAGGCCAGTTGCAGCACCACGTGACACTCTCTCCTCCGGCAATCTCAGAGACCGCTTGGAAACGTATTCGATTTATTTACAAAACAACCGATATCCTTTTCCGCGTTACGATTTTTTTTCCCTTCATGTTTTTCCCTTCTATTTATCTTCCTCTTCCAGCGAGACATCATTGTTTTCCCAACACGACTGAAGCAGTCAGAAGCGATAGCATATATTTTGTTTGTTTTTTTTTTCTGTTTAAAGGATATGCCCTCTCTCTCTCGCACTCGCTCTCTTTCACGCGCATTCACCCACGCATACACGCCGTATATCTCCCTATCGCTCCCTCTCTTTCTTTTTTTCTGTTTAACCATTCATCCACACGCTCTCCCGCCCGCCAATATAGATAAACTCACTCGTCGCTTCATCGGTACATGTACACATTAATATATTATCTTTTATACTTTACGCTAGTCATTAGTAAAAACTCCTTCCGGTTCGTTATATGTTCCCTAATCAACTACTTCAGCGGATGTTCCAGCTCCTTTCTTCGTGAAAAGAAAAAGAAAGGACAACATTCTTCGGTGCGTGACATACGATCAACATAAAGCTAAGGATCGAGAGAGCCCGGCTGTCCACCGCCATGGATTCAGTCGGAGCTCATGATCAGTTGGTTGTCGTTCGGCGTGACCACCGGCGACAGGTCCTTCTTCGGCACGTCGTCGATGATAGCGTTCATCTCTATCTTCTCGGACACGCCGTTCTGGAGGACGACCTTGGCCTTCTCGGTGGTCGTTTTGGCGACGGCCGTCACCCGGCTGGACACCTTCGACACGGCGGTGACCTTCTTGATAGGCGAGGCTGCCGTGGTGGTCTTCGTCGTCGTGGACAGGCGTTTCGTGGCGGTCGTCGTGGTGCTGCTGTTCGTGGACAAGCGGGTCGTTGTCTTGGCGGTGGTCCGCGCCATGGAGATCTGTTTGTTGGCCGTCTCTTTGACCTGTTTGTCGATGATCGGAGGCTTGGCCGCCGGCAGGCGAGGCTTCGCCGCGATTCCAGTGGTCGGGACGCTCTTCGGTCTCGAGATGGACGTAGTCGTTGCGGTGGTAGCGGCGCTGGACTTCGCGGTCAGGCTGGGTTTGGCGGCGGCGGTGGTGGCCGACACCGGTCTCGTCTTCGTTGTCGTCGTCAAGGTTGACGTTTTCGTAGTCGTGGTTTTCGCTGTCGCGGATCTGGCCGTCGGCGCAGCCTTCGTGGCGGTGGAAGTCTTGGCCGCCGCCGCCGCCGCCGCGGCTGGTTTGCTCAGGGGCTTCACGTCGCCGTTCGCCGTCGGTTTTTTCTCGATCGGAGCCGGTTTCGAAGCGGTCGCGGCGGGTTTTGGTTTCGCGGTGGCGTTCCCGCTCAACTTGATAGCGGATTTCGTTGCGGCAGTCGTGCTGGTTGCTTTCGAGGCGGGTTTCGCGGCCGCCAATTTGTTGCTCGTCGCGGTCGAGGAAGCTGGCTTCTTCGGCGCGTCCAAATCCTTCGGACGAGCGGTCGCCGTTGTCGCCGGTTTCTTGGCCGCTCCGATCGACGCTCGTGTCGTGGAAGTCAACGATTTCGAGGGCGATGTCGGGTTCGATTTCTGCGCGGTCTTCGGCGCTGCGGTCTTCGATGACGGTTTAGGCGAAGCCTTCACCTTCGCTTTGCTCTGGGTGGCAGCGACTGCGCCCGCCGCGCTTGCCGCGACTGCGGCCGCCGCAGCCGTCACCACGGCTATCTCCGAGGCTTTTGTCTCGGAAACTTCTGGCAACTTCTCGGGTTCGGATTCTTTCACCTCCGGAAGAACTGCTTCGACCGGCTCCGCTTGCTGCAGGTTGCAGACCGCTTCGACAACGGGTTCCGCCGGTTTCTCGGGTTCTACGGTCTCCTTGACTTCCGGCACCTCCTCTTTCTTCAAAACCTCCTCCTGGATCTCTGGAATTGGGCTGCTCACCGGAACATCATCGGTTTTCGGTTGCAACTGGCATTCCAAACCTGTAAACTCTTGCATAGACTCCGACAGACTGAGTGCTGCGGCTTCTTTTTTCACCGGCTCTTCCACTTCCTGCGGCTTTGCTTCGACAAGCTCGAGCTCCGGAAGTGTCTCCTTCGGCTCGGGAACTATTTCGGTTTGCTGCTCGAAGGCAGGCTTCGCGTGGCAGATCATGTCGTCGACAGGCGATGCGATCTTCTCTTCGACAGTCTGCGGTGACAGGTCCAGTGTCGATTGATCCTCTACCTCTTTCTTCGTACAGACCTCTTGCTCTTCGGCAAAGTCCAACAAATTCTCCTGAGTCGGTTGCGGGGATTCGGCGCGCTTCTCTTCGGCGGACTCTCCGTCCAGAATCTGAACGATCGGCTCGCATTCCTCGACATTCGGTGGTTCGCTGAAGTCGTTCTCCTTCACCGAGGACGACTCGTAAACGTCGTTGCTCGTCATCGAAGACAATTCCGGGCAAACGTCGCGCTGCATCATCGGCGAGGACGTACGAAGCTCGTACGTTGGTAGCGTCGACGATTCGAAAGGATCGAGGATTTGTTGAGCAGCTGGAGAAACGTCGAGCGCTTCAGTCGAACAGGCTGAAAGGACATCGGCCGGCTTTTCGACTGGGGATCGACAGATATCATCGGTCGTCGGCAACGGAGATTCGCGAACGTCGTTCGCTTCCGCCGGCGAAAGTTCGGAGACCTCGTGCTGTGCCGTTGTTGACGATGGTTCGAAGGAATCGATTATTTGTTCAGACGTTGGAGCGGATGGACAAACGTCCAACGCTTCTGTGGAAGAGGCTGAACGGATGTCATCAGTCGTTGCGACCAGTGATTCGCAAACCTCGTGCGATTCTGGGACAGGGGATTGACGGGCGTCTTTTGATTCTACCGCCTCGGGTTCACCGATGCTACCGGATTCGTGCGAAGATGGTTGGCGTTCATATAGCGGAGGTGTAAACACCACCGTATTGAATGCCATCCCAGACATCGGAGAAGAGGTTGTATCCCTCTCTACAGGAGCAACGAGGTCGCTCTCCATCGCGTCAGGTTCTGGCGACAGCGACGAAGGCGTGTCCGCTTCCTTGGCGTCGGTTTCTTTCTGGAATTCGTTTTCTGAGAGCAACGCGTCCTTGCTGACCTCGTCTATGGGCTTAGCCTCGTCGATGTCGACGGTGGACGGCAACAGCGGTTGTTCAACGTCGACGGTGGACGGCGACAGCGATTGTTCAACGTCGACGGTGGACGGCGACAGCGGTTGTTCATTGTCGACGGCGGACGGCGACAACGATTGTTCAATGTCGACGGTGGGTGGTGACAGCGGTTGTTCAATGTCGACGGTGTGTGGTGACAGCGGTCGTTCGATGTCGACGGTGGACGGCGACAGCGGTTGCTCGTTGTCGACGGTGGATGGCGACAGCGGTCGCTCGTTCTCGACGGAGACTGGCTCTTTCTCCGACTCTGCAGAATAATTCTCCGTGAGAGGAGAATGCTCGGATCTCACGGCCTCTTGCTGCTCCGGCTGGGAAGACTCCGATTGCATGCTCAGTAAGTCGAAGGGAGATCTCGGTTTGTCCGCGTGCTCGGTGAAAACGCTGTCCTCCTGCTGAGAAGAGAGGTTCACGAGCTCTGCGGACTCCTCGGGGAAGGCTTCTGTGTGCGATGGTTGTTCGGTTTCCGGCGAGGCTAGGTTTGCAAGCTCCGGATGCAACTCCGGGGATTGCGCCGTCAGACCTTGCTCCTCCATGCTGCCGTTCTTGTCGTCCAGGTCGGTGTTGCTGAGATTATGGACGGCGTTCAAGTCGACGCCCTTTTTGTAATCGCCGTCGAAGTCGGCGCCCTTGTCGAACGCTGCCTCGAAATCGCTGGGCGTGAAGGACATGGCCATCGGGTCCTTGGCGATGTCGTAGTCCCGCTCGAAACTAGAAAACGACTCGTCGACCGTCGAGATACCGGTTCTGTGAAACTCGCTGGTTGTTAAAAAGCTGGCAGACGATACGTCGCCGAACTCCGCCTTCGTCGACGAGACCTCGGAGTCGTCCATGTTCCCGGAAAAGCCGATGATCTTCTGTCTCTCGGTGATAAAATCCGTGTCGTCGTTGCACTGCAGGTGAACGCCGTTCTGATATTCTTTTTCCTCGGGCTCGACCTCTCGCGGCCGCTGGCATATTTCCTCGTCGAATTCGCTCTCGCTGGGCAGCTGGATGTCATCCATTTGCGGAACCTGTTTCAAAGGCGAACCGGAGATAGGGTAATCTTCCATGAGGTTGATTCGTGCTCCCGCAAATTGTGGGGAGATGGGAACGAACTCTGCCGCATCCGGGTTTAGTTGAAAATCCATGTCTTTTAGCTTGTCCTTCTCGTCCGCGATAGATTCCTCCTGCTGTTCCTCTTTCGTTTCTTCTGCGCTAATCTATCAACAAAAATCGATTACTTTGGACGGTGAATACCAACGTTTGCTAATGCTTTTCTACTGATATTAGCAGTTGTCGGCATAGAATACCAATGAAGACATGGATGTGCGCTTTAAAATGTATTTCGTTGTAATCGAACATTATTCTACGGTGCTCTTTGTAGTCTTTTCAGTTGTGCTTCTTCTTCTACAATAAGAGACATGGTCTGGTATAGATGAAGAAGACTATTTTGTATTATCTTTTAACAGACAAGGAAGACGAAACAGCTGGTGTCGATTAAATAAATTTACTAAAATTTACTAAATAGTAATTCAGGTTTAATACTTGCTTATTAAGAATAGAATTAATTTTGATTTATAATGATCAAATTACTAATAACAGCTTAGAAATGTAGCTATGCTTCAAATACTTTGTTGGCAAAGATAAATGTAGTACATCACTGTATATCAACACTAATAAGTAATTTCTTTTAAAAACTTTCTAGTGTATGTGCAAATTTCTTTACAGATTAAAATGGTTCTAAATTGTACAAACACATACAAATTGCCATAGTCAAAAAAAGACATACGTCATTTTATGCCAGCTTAGGAACTTGCAAAGTTCTAATAAAATGGAATGCTAGACATTTTTTATTGTGATTCTTTCACTTTCAAATATTTCTTGGCAACAGAATTATACTCTTGCCTCAAAGTGAATGTTCGACGACCTCCTTTTTTTAAAATACACGTGTGCATGATTTCTGCCATAAATGGCTACGATTATCTTGGTATTTATAGTGCTCTAAACGTCTTCACTGGTATTCAAGCGTGCGTTTACAATTTTCTTATTGCCTCGGATCTGCAACAGGAGTAGTCATTAGAATTTTGTAACGAGCAATTTCCTGGAGGCAGGAAGTATAAAAGAAAAATGTTAATCGACGCGTACCTCCGTGTTAATAAGCTCAGACGACTCTTCCTTCCATTTAATCTCTTCGCTCAGGCCCTCAGAATGGATTTTCAAGTCGTTGTCTTCGATAGGAACTTCGGAACTTTCGATTTCCTCCTCTTGTTTAGCTTGTTGCGGTTCGTTCACGGGCGTTGTCGACTCTTTTTCTTTGTTTGGATCAACGCGATAGTAGTTCCACTCGTCTTCCGAATCCTCGCTGTCCGCTACATTATCCGCTTCAGGAATCAGCGCATGCTGAAGAGGCTCTGGAAATCGTAAATAATTGTTAGCCGAGTTTGATCTTCCGTCGAAGCAGATTTTATCATTCACACGCCACACCCTCAGAATAAAAACGAAAACGAGACGCAGCGTAATTGAACTATTTACTGCATAAAAATCATTTCTCATGAAAATCCTAATTTATCAATGTGTTTCTAATAAATTTGTTACCTCAGGCTTTGTATTCAAGGGAATCAAGATTGAAAATGTGTTGCTATCGAATGAATTAAGTATTAGAGAGAACAATTGTTCAAAAGTACAAAGTTTTAACCGGCTTTACCGACCGAAAACCCATTGATAAACTTCTGAACGGCAATGCTACATTGAAAAGAAGCTTCGAAATCTTTTTGAAATAATTATCCCACGAGTAGACTAGGACTAGATTAAAAAATTTATTATGGCATCCTTAATCGTGGATTCTTTTAAGTATTGTCAAATAACTGCCGGTAGATACTTAAGATATTGTTTAAACAAGTGATTTACTCTCAAATTTCGTTGGACTATTAAAATACGCGACCTAAAACAAATTATTTTGATAATTCTAGTTTTAGAAATATCTAAAAAAAAGAGAGAGACACTTCAAAGGGGGTCTCAACCCCTAAGTTTAATGTCCTCCAATATGGCCGATGGTCGATAAGAAATATACACGGCAAATATCTTCCCAAGAACTTTCGATATATCTTTCGAGCAGATTTTACTAAAATCGACAAAAAAAGAAAATGTTCTCTCGCAAATCCTCATTCTGTCGACAACTTCGCGGAGCACTTCTTCGGCCGATACGTGTAAACCAGCGAAGAATTTCGTCCAGCAAGAGTCTGCGTAAAAATCCCAAGCATTTCGCGAACGGTTGCTGGTATAACTCCGCCACGTTAATAAACCAGACGACGGGGGGTGGGGATAAAAACGAGACCTTTCATTTACGGGTTCGTAATCCACAAAGAATCCGAGAAGCACTCGTAAACGACTCCGAATCGTTACCCGGGCGGCTGCCAGGGCTATGCAAATCCTCTCTTCCCCTATCGAGCTAATTGTGCATTGCGAAGAACTTCGACTTTAAAACGACACGGCTTCGGGGACGTGATAAGTAAATTAAGCTGATGACCGAGCCCACGTAATTCGGAAGAGGACTAACAGGATTGTTCGAACGGAACTGGAAAGAGCCGAGTAACCCACAGACAGCCTGGGAAATGTTGTGTGCTCGAGGTCGAAAAAAAAAGAGAAAAAGAATTCTCAGATAATACAAATTTCCGGACACAGACGAAATCGAAATTTCTCTGTTTAACAGAACACACGTTCGTTCGTCTTACACGATCACTCGCGCAGCATCACTCTCTGCCCCAGCAACCTAGCAACCAGCGGAGCTTCTGGATGCGGTTATGCAACTTCTGGTGCACGGCACGACACTTCACTGGATCCTGGCGAGGAAACGCGAGACAGGGGTGCGGCAGAAACGGCTTTCCGAATCATCCGGAAAAATCATTGACGGATGCGGGGAGAGAGAGAGAGAGAGAGAGAGAAGAGAGGGAGGGAGGGGAGAAAGAGAGTCGCGGACCGTGACGGAGCCCGGAGAAAAACCAGTCCGAGGGGTCGAAAGGACGAGACCGGACACCGAGAGACGATTCCGCGTCCGAGTTCGAGTTCGATCGGATCAGCCTGGTCTGCGCAGAAAAACCGCGGATGCAAAACGAACGAAAGAGAAAAAGGGAGTTGTTCGAGGAGAGAGAGAGAGACACGGGTGCGCGGTTGCCGGTGTCGGAGAGCGCCGGTTACTCACGAGTGCCAGAAGAAAACGAGCAGGATATCTGGCCGCAGGAGCGATCGTCGCCGACTAAGAGGAACTACGCCCGCCAAGAGATGCATTATCGATCTAGTCTAGAGCCCCCGGAGCACCCCCTTCCTCGCCGACCCCACCACCACCCACCTGTGCCACACCGTATAGCAACAGTCGCACCTCATCTCCGACAGGAACGCTGCTCCTGCGATTGGTCCTGGCCCTGCACGAAGTGACACGCCATCCGGACACTAAATACGACCGTTGACCCCTCCGTGCCGGTCTCCGGGTCCACATTGACCCAGGTCGTCGACCAACATCGACAACCAACGAATTATCTCGAATCGGTGTTCGCGGATGATTCGAAAGATCGTCGGTACACGAAAACGCCTGGGGAGGGAGGGGGTAGCATATTGCTAATGTTGCAAATAATTGTGGATAGTGTTCCCGATTTCTCGACATTTTTCATTTCTCGAGAATTCTCGAGAATTTTTAATAAAATAAAAATATATTGGGAAATATTTTACCAAACTTTTATAATGTGAAACATTACGCTTCTGTTTTGAAATGGCTTCTTAAGAAGCATAATGCATCTAATGTAGAATCAGACTATCTACTTCTTTTGTTTTTGTAACAGAATCTATAGTCGTAGAAAAATTTCTTTACAGGTTGATTCATCTGAGCGTGCCACATGCATTTGCAAACTTGAACTTGTAAACTATTTGGTATATGAAAAAATGGTTGAAACGAAAGTTGTATGGTTTCTAGAGTAGCGTACTACAATGTATTAATTAGCTTCTCCCTATTTCGGTTTATTTATCAGAGCGTTACTTGTATTTAATACCATTTATAGAGAATACCTCAGTAACTATTAGTTTTTCATCCCATATACTTTTATAGTGTTTTATTCAGAATTCGACCCTCTCTTCAACCACAAAATTAATGTTTACCCTTTAGGATATAGAAGCTCAAGGTGACCTTTATATCTGAATAAAAAACAAAACAGAGGAATACTAATTATTACATTGTATGCTACTCTTGTTACCATACAACCTTCGTTTCAACCATTATTTCATATATCAAATAGCTCACATGTAATTTAGGCTGTAATTCAAATTTCACTATTTTCATAAGAATTATTGTGATATTTTCCAAAAAGTCTGCTTGGAATTTGTTTCGCCAGTTTATACATATCTGCCTTGGATGTTAAACAAAAAAATGTATCTTCTGAATCTTTTTGCAGAGGTTCTGGATTATGATATTTCATAAGGGGTGCGACAATCTTGTCTCTCCTTTTAGATATTTCTTCTTTAATAACAACAAGAAACTCATTATTCAATTCAGTGTTCAATTTTACTATAGTTTGAAATAAGAATTTTTCTAGATTTAAATTTCTCGAGAAATACTGGAATTTCTCGAGAAATGAGAAATAATCAATTATAAAATTTCTCGAGAAGGAACACTAATTGTGGAGTATCCTGGACAATTTTCTACATTACTGGTGAGTTTTTAGTCATTGTCAGAGTTGGCAGTCGTGTGTGGTCTTCGGACACAGTTATGCGAAAAATTCTGCGTTCATTTTTGCTTGATATTTTGGGAAAGCAGGATGTGAAAAGGGTGGAAGGGTGTAGTTTTAGGGTTGCGAATTTTTCCGACTTCCACTGTAGAATAAAAGTAGAATAAATTAAGTAGAATAAATTTGTGGACTCTTCCATCTACCCAGGACTGAACGCAGCAATTACTTTATAATTATAACAACATTAAATTCGTTTCGGATTTCCGACGATTTTTATTGTAATCGTATGATCGAGTAAGGATGTTCATGAAAATTATTTCTCACGGAAACCTTTCTCAGATTTCAATCATTATAAGTGAAAAAATCAGAACCGATTTGGTAATTCTAGCGTGAGCACCACAATTGTCTCCGACATTTTTCTATTTTTTTTTCTATTTTATAAACCCTAACACATGAAAATGGAAACGAGTTAACATTCAGGACAGTAGAAAGACGAAAAGAATTGATGCGTAATTATCAATTTCTTAAAATCATTAAAGAAAGGAATTCCTAAATGACTACCATATCTTGCAATTGATACGAACAACTGTTATTTTATATAAAAATCCATAAACTACGTACATGATCACATGTAACGAACATTTTGGACAAAGTTCGTTTAGTCTGAATAACGAAAAAAGAAAAAAAAAGAAAATAGCAAAAGTTGCTTTTCGCAACTTTTTTATTTGACGAACATTTACATGCCATCCAGTAAACTAAGCTAGAAAAACCGAAGTAGTTTGGTCCATTCATAAGAAAACTGTGTTTTGTTGATTGTTGAAATTGAATGAGACTGACTGTTACCAAATTATTCATATCCAGGCGTCGCCGAGCAACGACAAGAAATTAGGTGGTTTGACGGGCACATTGACGCAGACATGGAAAGGGGATCAGTCCATCCGACTTCTCCGCAGCCAGTCCGTTGATTCAAGCGAAAAAAATAGGTACTCTTGTTTGCATACACTTGGCAGACCGTGTCGCGAAAATTTGATGAACGCCTCGGAAGGGTTGAGGACGAGCAACCGGTGTTCCATGAATTTCGAGCTGCACCGATTTCGGATGGCAGCACTCCCTAGGTGATTGACCCATCACTGACCCGCAAAGGGTGGCCACCCTAACGGCACGCCCTACCTTCTCCCTGCAGAGGCTTTAGGCTAGTTCAGGGATCTGCGGCTAATGCGCTGAATCCGCGAGACCCTCTGTTGCAACCTCCACAATGGGAATTTCGCAACCTGTCTTGCAATTCTGCCGAATTGTTCGACCCCATTAATATTAGAGACGCGGTGAATATTGCAGGTGCAGGTGGCACAGCTTCAAAGCGACTAGGTTCGTTATTATTAAATAATTGCACGCGTCCTTGGACGTTTCAAGGTTTTGCACTGGATACAAAATTTCTACGTACCGGTATTATGCTATTCTAAGATGGCTTCTCTGTAACCCCTCGTACTATAATATCGAGCGAAACTCGCGATAATGACTTTGAACAGAATTTGCTAGATACGCCATTTGCTATTTCAATTCCCTTTAACACTGGAACTGCCGAGCAATAAATGCGACTGACGTATATTGCTTTGTAACAGTGAGAAGACTGTGCCCTTTCAGACTTCGTACCACTTTTATTATAATATTTGCTTCAGGTTCATTAAAAAATTTCCCATGAAAACAGTTATACAGTTTCAATAATTGTAAAAGAAAAAATTAGGAAGCAGTCATTTTGACTGGTCCGGTAGTTCTAGTGTTAAATTGAAGTTCCATTTTATTGCAATCAATATTTAGCCATTGGAGAACACGTGGTCATACAATAATTATAAATTTTCTTCTTGCTAGTAAATTATAAGCATCAAAGAAGTTCTAATCATAGTAACCAAGGGGTTAACAGAGATTTTATAGTTGCATCCATGAGGAATTATTGGGGGTGTCCCAAAAAATGTATACAATGTTTAACGGATCACATCACTTTCTCATTTTTCTTTCTTTTCAGGGTGTAATTAATTTGACAAATTCAATTAATTGCTAAAATTAACTGTGTATACATTTTTTGGGCACTCTGTATTATTGAAAAATTGCTAAAAGTTTGTGTAGGTACGCTTTAGTTAGTTTTATAAAGTAATATAAAATAATCACTTTACTGCACTGTAAAAACCTAGTATTAACCTGATTGTTCTACTTTCTTAAAAAAAAAAAAGTAGTATACTAAAAAGTGGTGGGAGATTTCTCAGCGATTTACAAATTTTTATTTCAAACATTTTCTCTTTGAAGTACCAAAAAGAAGCAACTATATTTTTTGCAATTACTTAATTTTCTATATTCTTACTAACATATGAGGTTTTAAAAAATGGATTTTTGTGTTATAGAAATGTTATTTCTAAAAATACTCATAATAAGCAAAAGAATGTTTTGTTTGTTGATTCTTGTACATTATTTAGGTCTGATTACGTTAGTATATATGTACTTGCAAATATATTTCCTTATTTATATTTTCGTTTCAATGTCGAACACCTTAGAGATCATTAAAACAACACTGATTTACATGCTGCACAATGATTCCAATTGAAGAAAAATGAAACAATAATAATGTCATGTTTGGGACGAAATAAATGTTTATTAAAAATTGATTTTAACTCGTCAAATGGCACGTTCGATGGTTTTTTATCTTCATCGAGTGGTGCGTCCAGCAACAATTGATTTTTTTTGCTCTTTGGTGACATAAGTATTATAAAATTGATCGATTTCTCTCTCAAAATCAAACTTTATTGTTCCACGTTAAGTCGACAAAAAGAAAAATGTTAAAATACAAATTATTCAAGAACGAAGATCGTTCCGAAAGCATTTCATTTCTCGAAAATGTTCAGGTGGAAAATATGCAACGTCAGTAATAATGCTGCTCGTGTATAATTGCACGCAGAACGATGAACACCGAATGCAAAGGAGTAACACTTTCTACAAAACAACTTTCTCCCACTGCAAACGAAGTTTGGTTTTTCCTCTACACGAACAAGCTAGCAAAAGTGATTTTTACAATGCACAAACACAACAAACTGAACGATCACTGATGATGACTGAGAACGACAGTTTCAGGAGCCGACGAACACATGCACACACACATATAGACACACACCTGTGTACCCGCTTCAACTGTGATTTAATGAATCGAATGAAAAAGTATTTGCTCGATGGCCGGCTCTCGATCATGCTCATGAAAGTGTAATGATGATCGGGGATGCGAAAAGGAATTCGGGACGCCTCGGATGCAAATGCGAGTTTCTTAAACACAGGTTTCACATTAATTGAAACTCCGGTGATAGATTTCTTTTTTTTTATTTATTTATTTATTTCGTTTATTGGCAAATAATTTTTCAACTCGTTTCGTATCGCAGTCTACGGGCTACATATATATATAATAACTACTGTCTATAACACGCTACACATCGATAATACAGCATAAAAATTATTCTCTAGTTTTCATTGGAAACCATTTGTTTATACAGATAGTTCACAACGGAGAAGTCTGGTTAACGGTACATGTTCACGTTGCTATCGTGAACGTCATAATTTCGTGCTTTATCGATCGTGGACTATCTAATCGGATAAAGTGTTCGTTCGCACAGGGTACACGTATTTACAATAAACATATATCAAGTATTTTGCGGAATTGTTATTTGTGCCCTGAAAATCAAAAACAGGATTTCGTTGCGGTACATACTTTCATCGACGTGTATCGGAAATTTCTTGATAGAAAAGAGCTATCAAAAAAGGAAGACTGGAAGCAGAAGAAATCGTTGAACCAATTGTAGGTCAACTGTTTGTAGTTTTAGGAAAAAATATAAAAAAATAACTCTCTATCCGCTCGCACCGTTCAGCAAGCGAAACTGTCACGAATAGGAGAGTTTTGTCGTGGCCGATGGCGTCACGCTTTTAATTAGAATTGCGCTCCCGATCTATTATGCGGCGTTTCCATTGAATTTCCCAGCACAAACCTGACAACACAATTTTCTTCGTCCTCGAAAGTAATCGTGTTCGATGCTCAACGAGATTTCAATTATAATTACATCTAACACGCCGAGCATTGACTGTCCCGCGTAATTATTAGTTACTTGATTAAATGTTTTTCACGGCAATTATAAATGATAAAGAAAAAGTATGTTTTATTTTACACTATAATCTAGTGAATTTTACCGCTGACAAAGCTTTATTCAATGGCATTCGACGGATTGCATTTGTTTTCAAGATGGCGACCTCGGCCGTCGACGACCAAATTATTTAAAAAAATACCAAGATAAAAACACTGTAGATTAACCGAGTTTACTAATGTTATACTCAGAGATAGGTAAAATATTAATGTACTATTCTAAATAAATTACAGAGACCAGACGAAATGAGTAGAAAATCAAATCTTGGCGCGTAAAGTATTTTTATAGTACTACTACTTAATAATAATATCATGTACATTATTAGGAATCGATGTATAAGAATAGCAAAATAACATTATATTTAGAATCAAATGTGTACAGTTAAGAACATGTTCGTTGCACGAATCTGATCCAAGAAATAAATGTTTCAGCATTGTATTTTAAATGTTCCTTGGCAACAGAACTGAGTCGATGGAAGTTTTCAGTTTATATACGATTATGTGCATACAATACACGGTGTACTACTTCAAATGTGTCATCGTTCGAAGTTTAGGCTACTACACTTCAGAGGAAGGCTCAATGCAGCACTAAATAGTTTTACAAAAATCCCAATAGTTTTAGTATCTTCCAATTAAAATGCTGTCTCTAAAGTTACATAATTTATTATCTTATACCTGCTGACACTCACAGCTGATTATTAAAAATCTTGTGAGTCAATTACAAGTTCTAGCTCAATTAAGGAACGGAAGTTACGTGAAACTATGCTGTTCCGTTGTTTAATAACTTCAACAAGTCATACTGTACTAAACATTCCTAAATTCATGTATAATTACTGCATCTCCTCTTTGAATAATTTTAATACTATTCCGAATGTCTCTGCAATTTTCCATTTGATCTGCTAATTTCTTCGTTAAATGCATTGTTATGTAAGTCAATTTTAAGAAACGAAAGTTAAACGGAAATGTGCTTCCTCTTGCAATAACTGTAATATTCTTCCTGGTGTCGTTCCTATTTTCTATTTCAATTTCCCAATTTTCATCATAAAAGCATAAGCTCCGTGGTATACTTATTATGCTTCCATTTCTGTGTTGAACCGACGAATTAATCAATCGACGCTCAGTTAACTTGTTCACGCGTTAACACTAGGTTTACGGGACCAGTCAAAATGATTTTTAATTCACGAGGAATTGCTCGACAAATTTATTCGTTGCGTATATATCAGAAAAGAAAAAATTTGGACACATTTCTGTTATTTTTATAAGGCAACGTGAAACAGCGAGTTTCAGTGCTCTGTAGCCTAGTGTTAATTTTGTCGGAATTCCCTTGAATCTATAATTATGCGCATCCCCGTGTATCTCGAAGCCAATAATATTAATACCGAACCGGCGTTCGCAACAGGCTTCGGGTGCGGTTACCTCGAGGTTTCTAGAACCCATCCAGATAGAAACAGGCTTAAGGGATGCCAAAAAAAGGGCAACCCACGCGGAGAACGTTGTCTTAACCCGTTCCTAATTCTAGCCTTCCTTCACCACCAACGCGAATTCATTGGAACGATCGATCCACGCAACTTTCGAGATCCATATATGTAAATACACCATGCACTTCTTTCCGAACTATTTCAGCTTGTCGATTTTCCCTTTCGTTCCGTTTACTTCGGCTCGCGCCACGTCGCACGGCGGGCAATTTGGACAAAATCGGATTCAAAATCAAGGAACTTTCGATAGGAATCAGGTAGAGTAAATTTTTTTTACATTAAAGCTGAAACTTGAAAAATAGAGGGATTGTTACCATCCAATCATTTCAACGAAAAAATGATTTCATTAGTTTTTGACATAAAAATCTATTTTTGGCAAAATCCTGAGGTCGTAGACACATTTTGAGACCAGATTTGATGTATAGAAATGATGTATAGCATGTAAAAAAATATTTTTTTCCGTGCGTGGTATTGGAAAAACCAACATTTTCTTGAATTTCTGCACGTTTAAAGAATTTTCTCAAGGTAAAAAAAATGTTCGCACCACAATCTCCCTATTTTTTCCATATTCTAGAAAGTTTGAGCTTTAATTTTGAAAAAATTTCATCGCTCTACCTCATTCCTATCGAAAGTTCCCTGATTTTGAATCCGATTCTGTTCAAATTGCCCACTGTGCGTCGCACAATAGTGCCAATCCATTTTATAAATTTTCCATTTTTACAAAAAAGCAAATTATTTTTGTATAGCCTAATAGTGCGTGCATGATGTGCCAAAGACAGATTTTTGAAAAAAATGTTTACCGAGATATACGCATGGTAAATAACCATTTCTTCACTCATGAGTATTCATCACTTTTCAGTGCGATAGTTTTGTAATTACTCCGCCTATAATTGAATACTTAGGGGTCTAAAAATCACATGGGTTGTTGCAAATTGCTGCAACTATTAACTGGCAAAAAATCATGAGATACTTCGAGATGCTTTCGCCGCGATTTAAGTTTAAATATCAACTTTAAAATTTTTTTTAGGTATTTTGTTCTTAAACTTTTCTTCTTAAAATGTACTTTGAAAAGTAAATGTACTTTAAAAAGTAAATGTACTTTAATGTTTTAAAGTAAATGTACTTTTTGTTTGAGTAATAATTAAACAGCGGATCTAGATGTAAAATAAAATTTGTCTATATTCATTGCAAGAAGCAGGGAAGCTACACCCCCCCCCCCCTAAGGTGTTAGATCAGCGATTTTACAGATGACAGCCCCAAATTAGAAGCAAAGTTCTCATGGATCCGTAATGGATCGGACACCTGGCGCCTCGATAAATCGTATAGCTACCGTAGCCCGTTCCAGGCCGTTTGTTTTTCAACTTATACGCGGCATTGTTGCGCCACACGTCCTAAATGCCCCGACGCACGCACGACAAGCTCCGGTGGCCAGAGCACGGTCGCCTAAGCCGCAGAGTATCGTCGGAAGGGAAGTCGAAGTGGGATATGTCATTGAGACTTTCGACTTGAAGTCTCGCTGATATCGTGTAACTTGGTCGGGGAGCACCCGCGCGTAAATTTCTCTCTGTCGACCCGAGGATTCCGCTTCCCGACATTGCGTATTCGCGGAAATTAATTGGCGCGTAATGCGGTCCCTATTTATTATGCTGCTTCGAACTCGGCCCTTTCGGAACCAGTGGACAGAATTTTGGCTGATCCGCATAGTTCTCTGCTACGATCTATCTGGTTCCTCCGGAACATTGCGATTGGATTAGATCCGTTCTCGACATAAAACACTTCATATGATTGAGATGTACGAGAGGTGCTTTCGAAATTACTTTATGGTTGAAACAGGGCAAATTAACCCTTTGCACTAGGCGCTATTTTCATTGTAAAACTAAATTTATCTTCCGTCTTAGAATATTTTCATTTTATTCATAGGAAACTCATCCGATTTCCACGTATAATATTTAAATGTTTAGTGATCTATTAAGTACAAATTTGGGCGCTATTGTGGGGACGGTTTTGTCTCAATTGAGTCAAAAATTACCATTCCCCGTCTTATGTATTTATCTACTTTTTTCAGAAAACGTTGATCCTCTTCTTACACTCGATATAAACAGCTAATAATTTCAGCTGATCGCTAGAAAACTAGAACTCTGCTATTCGAGAGTTAAATAAAGTTATACGTCACCAAAGATACCATTTACTCTTTTAACTTTTAATCATTTGCATAAGCTCAATAATGAATTTTCCAGCAATTCTTTTTGTTCGTGTTAAATGTTTAACGTTTAACCAGACGTCTTTGTGCGTCAAAAAGTTAACACCAGAACTACCAAGTCCATCAAAATGACAGATTACAGATTCTTTTCTTTTACAGCTAGTGAAATCATTGAAATTTGTTTAGTACATTTCTTTATTACCATAAAAAGCCTAAGAAATCTGAATAAATTCTAACCTATTTACTAATAAATGTAAAAGAATATATGTAGTGTTTAGGACTCGACACTACTTCTAGTGTTAAAATTCGTCCGTGTTATCATTATTCTCTCTATCTTGTACGTGGAAGTCTAAGGATAAATGCTGTTGTAAATCTAAAGGAGTTTGTAATGAAGATAAGCGATTACCTGTTATGATTCTGAGAAATGCGAGTATCAGTTAATATCTTAAGCATTATTTAATCATTTTCAAGACGTGAAAAATAGTTTTCCTCTATAGGACATTGTTGGTTAGAGGCTGAGGAAGATTACGTTACTTCACTGATAGACTTGTGATACTTAAGCGATAATAGGAGCTAGGAGCTATTAACCACAGTCCAGATCTCGTTTGAAACTTTTATCGTTACGGTAAATATTTCTTTATAATTCGTCACTGGTTAGTTTGCTATAAGAAGCAAATAATTTGTATAATGAGACACAGTGATAAGTATTGCATTTGATTTGGGGACAAGTGTGAACTAGAGCTGCAATTGTCTCCTTCGGTGGTCTGCCGCTAGTCTCCAACGACCACCTCTTCTATACTGATTTGTAGCCTTCAGAGATCAGCTTTCATTCCATCTAATGTTATCTATTTCCAGGTGAGAACATTACTGAACGTCGAAGAAATTTTAAACTTCGTTCTGTATCAAAAAGTCAAGCATTGATCATTAAAAGAAACATATATTATTCTGTAGAAATTCCTTTTAATTGCAACAGATCTTTCAGTTTCCATGTCAACTATCTGAGAAGACTTTTGACAAATTGATTAAATACGTACCAATCGACAGATCCTCGAACCATAATAGTTCATATTGCAATTCTTGAATTGTCAACCGATGACAGAACTATTGTTATGGGATCGTCGGTTAGGTTTACAAGGTACTTTCCGTAGACGATCATTCGGTACCTGCGGACCAGCATATTAACCCCATCGTAATTATAGTAGCACTCATTCTTTGTTGGTTCGAATATTATTATGACTTCTTGAAGCCATCTGTGGCCTGCATAAGCAATACAAATAAACAGAAGTTGAGATTGTTGAGCTGGTTTAGGTTAGTACTGCCAAGCAGCAGCTATGGACTGACTCCGATCACCAGTCTCCACTGCTTTCTTAACAATAATAGCACTCTTCGTTCCTCCCTGAAGGGTAGGGTTAACTTATTTCGAGAAAGATGATCCAGCACGTGTCACGGACAATTAATCTTAATGTTGGATCCGAAAATAACCCTCATTATTTTCGTGCGCGAACCTTGATGTCGTAGAATGTGAAAATTAAAAAGAAAAAAGAAAATTGATCCCCTTTACAAGCACGACTAATTGCTATTACAATACTATTAGATGATATAGTTCCAGTATTTCATTAGCATCACCTTTTATTAACCCTTTGCAGCCGAGAACTATTTCAACATATTTCTTTCTAGGGATTATGTGGTAAAGAGTTGAGTAAAAATATTATGTTCAATAAAATTATTTTATTGCTTCAGAGAACAATAATATGGTTTAATTTTATATAACATGAAAAGAAATATAGAAGGGCAATATTCTAGGTCGGAAGAAATGTTTCGTTTTAGAGTTAAAACAGCTAAGGGTTAATATTTAGAAAACACTCGAGTGTTGGATCCAACTTTAATACATTCGCGGACGTGAATGCTATAGCATTCATTTCCATAGAATTTTTAGTGGCGCCTTAGAGTCGCCATTCGAGTGCCAAGGGTTAATACCTATTTCGTTGCATTTCATCCCCCTGTAATCCTCGGCAAACAGTGTACCACTTCAGGGTCAGACACACACTGATCCTCGAAATTCCAAGGAGACGCCGTCTCGCTAATCAAACTGATTACGCGAAGCATGATCATCTCTGTACGATTCCGTGGGAAATGATCGTGATACACCAGGATTCGCTTTAAGGGTCGCGAAGGGCAGTTTCGTCCGCTTATGAACGAGCGGTACCCGGTCGCATGATCTCGCAACGTTCGCGGTCGAACGACGATAAAACCCGAGACACTCGGGAACCGGGTGCGTTCCCAGTCGCGACTCTACATTCCCGCGTGAACGTTCGATCGTTAATTTCTGTTTCAAAGCAAGCATATATAGCTGACCGAGACTAAACGAACTTCTCGGAACGAACCGGCGCAGAAGAATCCCGCGAGAACGAAAAAAGAAAAAGATAAAGGAAGACGACAGTAGTGTTCCTGATTTCTCAACACACTTGTCACTTCTCGAGAAATGAGAAATAAGACTGTATTTGATTTACAACAGCGTTTATCCTTGGACTTCACGAACGAATTTTAACACTAAAAATAGTGACGAGGCCTAAACACTATATATGTTCTTTTACAGTACTAATAGGATCGAATTTATTAAGATTTTATACGATTTTTATGGTAATAAAGAAATGTACTAAAGTTTCATTGATTTCACTAGCTGTAAAAGAAAAGAATCTGCAATCTGTCATTTTGATAGACTTGGTAGTTCTGGTGTTAACTTTTTGACGCGCAAAGACGTCTTGTTAAACGTTAAACATTTAACACGAACAAAAAGAATTGCTAGAAAATTCATTATTGAGCTTATGCAAATGATTAAAAGTTAAAAGAGTAAATGGTATCTTTGGTGACGTATAACTTTATTTAACTCTCGAATAGCAGGACCTGGGTCTATTTTCATCCAGACTTATAAACCATTCCATCCAAATTCTAGTTTTCTAGCGATCAGCTGAAATTAGTAGCTGTTTATATCGAGTGTAAGAAGAGGATCAACGTTTTCTGAAAAAAGTAGATAAATACATAAGACGGGGATGGTAATTTTTGACTCAATTGAGACAAAACCGTCCCCACAATAGCGCCCACTGCATGAAAGAGAGGTAGGTGGGGGAAGCAAGCGTTTGAGGGGGCATACTGAATTCTCGAGAATTTTTAATACAATAAAAAATATTGGGCAACTTTTACCAAACTTTTATAAAGTGAAACATTACGCTTTTGTTTCGAAATAACTTCTTAAGAAGCATAATGCGTCTAATGTACAATCAAACAATTTACTTAATTTTCTTTTTGTAAGAAAATCTGTAGCCGTAGAAAAATTTCTTTCATTTTGTGTGGATGTTGGCATTGAAAAATTTGAAATTCCTTTGTTAAAGTCCGCAATTTATTTTCTTCTGTCGCTAAACTCTTGAAGGCTGTCTGCAATTTCTAATTCTAACTGTTCTTCCTGTGATAGTTCCTCATTCTGAGAATCTGAAAGTTTTTCACTATTTTCATAAGAATTATTATCATATTTTCCAAAAAGTCTGCTTGGAATTTGTTTCACCATTTTATACATATCTGCCTTGGACGTTAAATAAAAAAATGTATCTGAATCTTCTTGCAGAGATTCTGGATTATGCAGACATTTCATAAGGGATGAATCTTGCCTCTCCTTTTAGATATTTCTTCTTTAATAACAACAAGAAACTCATTACTCAATTCAGTATTCAGTTTCTCTAAAGTTTTAAATAAGAATTTCGGAGAATTCAAGAATTTATGTGTTATAAAATAAATGAGATTCGTAAGAATTTTCCTAGATCGAAATTTCTCGAGAAACAATCAATTATACAATTTCTCGAGAAAGAATTCTCGAGAGGGAACACTAGACGAGAGCGGAGAGAGCTCTCTCTCTCCTCCCGAAGATTTCGACCCGAAAGAGGATCCGTTGTATCCCTGGAAGCGTCCCCTTCCCTCCTTTTTCGTTCCGTTCGTCCTTTTTTCTTTTTCTTTATTTCGACCGTGTGGTGCCGCTCGTGTATCGGTTCAGCGTGTGTATGGGCAGCAAGGGTGAGTTAATTTTAGCCCGGCGACAGCAGGCAAGAAGATGAAGACAGGAAAAGTAAAAACGAACCGAGACACTCTTCCCTCTGCTATTCGAGGCTCTCTCCTCTCTCTCTCGTTCGCTCGCTCCCTCTCTCGCAGGCTCTCAGTTATCTCTCTTTCTTGGTTCCTCGCGGCTGCACCTGACGTAAACGTGATTCGGTACGCAGTATGGGATTTGGCCGGGGAAAAACAGGCTTACAAAAATATTCGACGATACCGTGACGCGTGACAAATCCGAGATGTACGAACTCCGTTCAACGGAAACGGTACACTTCGGATAGCGCAGAAACGGCTTTCGGCATTCCTTTTTCTGTTTTATTGCGGATTTCTAGGAGTTCTGCTCGGCGGCATCTCCTGACGCATCGATCGTTATTGTCGGATGGGTTCGAGGAGCTTCAAGGAATTTTACTCTGCAGAGGATTATTGGACATGCTGTATCAGAGATAGCTCTGCATATCTTTGAATAACGGTTGATAAAGGTCATATTTTGATTGATGGTGAATTCGGATAACATGTGAATGTTGAAGCTCGAACGCGAAGTCTGTTCTAGCATGAAAATCTATGTAAAGTATAACAAATAAATGAATAACGATCGTTTTTGGCTTGGAATCGTACGCGAGAATCTAGAGCGAAACAAATTTTGTTGTGATTTATGAAATTTTGTTGTGATTTATGAAATTCGAGAACATGAGGAATAAGTTCTTCGGTAAATATAACGGAATTCATTGATAAAAAGTATGATGAGGAAGGAAGCATGGTCGATTTGAAATAATCGCACATTCTTTAGAACCAGGCGTCCAGCCACTTAAACTTGTTGATTAAAACAAATAACAACGCTAAAGTTTTATTTGCAATAAATCTAGCCAGCGTTGATATCTTAGACTCTAATTGATTTAGTATTAAATAATCTTTATTTTAATCATAAAAAATTGAACAATTTTAGTATTAAGTCTTGCTATTGTGAAAGCAATCATACTTTATTTTTAACTTTACATTATGTATAATAATATTAACCGTTTATATACAGTAGTCAATATTTTAATTTCCACGTATTACAGAATACAGAATCGACAGTAGTATTTTGTATTTTTTCTTTTTCTCCCTCCTATATGCTCTTATACTTAATAACAGCTTTAAGTTATTTTTCTAACTAGCTATTTTATTTAATTGCTCGTCATTTGAGCTAGCGCGAGATTACATAGTGTTATTATCATTTGATAAAAAGAATGTAATCTCGTAAATTGATATCAATTTATATTGATAATTTTTAATCGAATCTTTTTACAGTTTGCAATGATCTGGAAATATAGAATTGCAAAAAAACCAATTTTTTAGAAATTCCTGAGAGACTACAGACTGCTTGTGCTCGTTAAAAGTATGATACTCTGTATCAAGAATAAATAATCTATATCGGAATTTGAAACTGAAAAATTATAACCGATCATTAATTAAAGCATACCTGATAATACTACGCGGACATTGAATCATGATAACCGATTGTCAACGACAGTGTTGTAATTTGATTGTCATCGAGTTTATATAATCGTTGCAGAAAGTAATACAGCAGAAATTGAAATTGAAACTGTATTTAGTCATGGACTTGTAACAGTGTTATCGAGAATTCGCAAATAACTTCTGTTGTTGTGCATGGTATTATATAAATCTTGTAATATGGCAGACAAGAAAGTGATTTGCTGCCTGCTAATCAAGTTTCGGGAACGTACACCCCAGAAAATCAATATTCGTTGCTCCACTTTCATTAATTGTACGAATTTATTAAATACCTTTCTATAGTCGCAACTATTTAGTTTATTCGCACGATTTTTGGCGACTACGAAAGATTAAAATTTTTACGTTATTCAATTCATTCTTGACTTGACTACAAGGACCAACAAAAAGATGTTGATTTTCAATTCAAATAAGAAATTAACCTTTGTATAGATATTATCAAAGTATGTAAGTAAAACAACTGTAATCGATTCTGTTATTAAATCTACAACTTTCTCTCGCAACTTCGATAAGAAATGTTGAAAAAAAAAAAAAGTTAAATAACAAAGACGTTTCAGGAAGTTGCAGAAAACACCCTGTGTACGGCAAAGTCACAGCTGCTGATAATGGCGTCACTTTAGCCCAGTGAATAAAAACGTTTATCTCGCATGCTGCACAGGGTGGAACACTTAACACAAGTCATCTCGATAAATATAGTTCATTTTTAAAAATACAAAGGAATCTTTGATGCAGTAGTCGCTTGACTCCACATGGACACAAAACCACTATTATAAACCAAACTTAAACATACCAGCTAACCAGGCGCTTTTCGAAAAGCAATATTAAAAATATAGATAAAGATTTGTGCGTGCTGGATAAGACAACCATTATCAATTCACCCGATAATTAACCAACCGTCATAGGTGATGATATCGCTATTGGAAAATTCGAAGGAAAATTATATTTCATAGAATGTTCAACACAGCAATAAAAATATAAAACTGAATATTAATATATGAACACTTTAATTACAAAAATTTATTTATCTTCCACGAATAGTCAAAACAACTCATCCGCTCACCCCACTACCAATTATAGCTACCACAAATGATGTTTTAGAAAAATGACTGCCACGTCCTTCTAGTATAATATATCGAGGTTATTCTTTACAGCAAATACTATTTAACACTAGGTTTACGGAGCACCAAAAATCATTATTTTACATTTCTTTATAAAAGTACCATGAATGTATCGATCAAAGTTTGCAGCCATTTTTTAAATAATATATACCCGAAGAAATAAATTTGTTAAATAATTTCTTATAGATGCATTTTTACAATCTCAATATTTGGTATTTAAAAATATTAGAATCCGTCATTTTGACGGGAAGATGTACACATCGATCTTTTAAAGAGACATAATTTTATATATTAAAACAAAATGGCTATCGTTCGAAGACACGTAATCTCTCAAGATCTCTCAATTAAGAAAGATCGTTGTCGATCAGGGAAATGTCAGTTGCGGTATAAATACAAAATGAGAAACACTGGCGTGTTGGAAGTGAAGCACGATCGATGTCAGGTGATTCCTGTGCGAGTCAATGAAAACGTCACAGTTCGCTGCAGTTCTGATAACAATGATTTCACGAGACGCGACGTAAGGGTTGTCGGACACAGGGTATCGGCTTTGCGCGGGAACAATGAATGCGTCGCCGTGGTCGTTTACTACGATTACATTCGTTCACGACGTAATGTACACAACGACCGACAAGTTTCCGATTCAAATCGTTACCGGTTCGTTTCATTGTGCTTCCTCCCGGCGTCGTGACCGGCCAAGATTACCGATATCGCGTTAGCCATTCTACTCCAGTTCGTCCGCGGTCGTTGAATATTAACGAATTTCTGGATCACGAGATCTAGACCGCGCGCGGTCCAGTCATTCCGAATACAAATCGGCTGGTCGATTACCCAACAAACACTGCTGCGGTGCACCGATCAACGAGATGACGAGTAGCGTTCCTTCCCGAGAAATTTTATAATTGATTATTTCTCATTCCTCGCGAAACATTCCAGTATTTCTCGAGAACTTTAAATCTAGGAAAATTCTTATGAATTTCATTTATTTTATAAGATATAAATTCTCAAATTCTCTTAAATTCTTATTTAAAACTAGAAAAACTGAATACTGAATTAAATGATGAGTTTCATGTTGTTGTTAAAGAAGAAATATCTAAAAGGAGTGACAAGATTGTTGTATCCAGAATAATCGAGAACCTCTGCAAAAAGATTCAGAAGATACTATTTTTTATTTAACATCCAAGGCAAAATCCCTGTTTATAAAATTGCCAATTAAAAGCTCAAAAAATACATTGCCTTATCTTGTTACATAAATTGCCAGATGCAATGTAATTTAAATTTAAATAGTTGATATTTATTCGGTAAGAATTGAATTATAAATTGATATCGAATTTCGTATTTAATTATGCAAATAAAGAGTGCGTATAAATCACAAAATATTTTATAATACCCAATGGTATCATATCTTAAAAGAGTACTTCTATTTTTAGCATAAATATACATACTCATAATTCTATTCGGTCGAGGAGAATGCGATTCGCTTATATTTTTTATTACCCGCAGAATTAATAAGTTATGATAATGTTATTCAAATGTTTATACAGAAAAAAAATTATCTAAGTAACCGTCCCGTCAGATACAGTGAATCCGGGTTATACTTATGTATATACAGTCTTGTAAAAAAATAATTCATAATAATTCGTTATTTAATATTGAAAATTCATCGTGTGACAGGATGTATCAAAACATGTAGCTACATTTAATGTTAGATTGAGTGTAAACATAGATTGAAACAAATTCGTGTCAGCAGCACTATTTTAAGTAGTTTGAATGTTTCCTTTTCACAGCATTTTATTATTTAGTAATTACTCTACCCACTTCGATTGACTTATCAAAATATTTACAGTTCACAGAAACGTGCACGTCATCAGTTTCCGTTTTTACTTGCAGTTATGGTGTCATTTTCTTCAAACGATATGACAAATTGCAGCAATCGTCGAATGTCAAACGTTATTCACGCTATTCAGTGTCAGCCAACTGTATGTGACGTGACACTGGCCCCTTTGTGACAAGAAATTGAAATGCAAATTGCAGGTTCTCGCTTCATTAATTATAATAAACGATAGAGAAAGAACGCAAATAAATAATATATTTTAAGCTTCGTACAAGTCGCGTTTCCATTCATTTTTCAATGCTTATGTAGTCAGCGAAAATGAAAAAAACGTGTTCCATTTTATACAACTTTGTAACATATAAATTGTAAATATAACAATATTTTTAATTGCTTAGATATGTTTAATTGAATAAAAATTATTCGAATAAAAAAATAATATAACATCGTATTTATAAAAAAAATTTAATTATTTTTCCAGAAATGTTAACGTTAATGTGAAAAAATGTTATGCACATTTCGATCAACCTTCGATTCTGTTTAATTAAAAACAAAAAATCTATATAACGTATGAACTTATACAGAAAAGGGTACGCTTCACCGATTTTGATGACCTTGAAATGTGTTGTCAAGGTTGTCCATATTCTGAACAACTTTTTCCTATATATGTTGCCGCCGCTCGGCTTTCGTTTCTGAGATATTCTCAAAAAACTGTGGCTTTTAGCTATTCCAGACCATATACTTCAGTAAACTTAACAATGTGAGCGTAGTAATAAGAATAACAACTTAACAACTTTTCATAAAAATCTGTGAGATGTACTCTTTTCTGTGTAATTACCTTGTAAAAAGTTCACACGGTACATAGATCGTTTGACGATCGTCGTAAAATATCTGTAGAAACAATTGATGAGCGGTCGCACCACACTGACACATACGCACGCCTCGGACATGCAGGTATAGTTAAAATTTCACGTAGTAGTAGCTGTAGTTTTTCGCGAATATCTCCGAAACTATAGCTGAGCCGCGGTTACATGTATAGGAAAAAATTGTTCAGAATGTTTAGTTTTACATACACATCAAGTTTCGTCTCGATCGGCCACCGGTGCCTTTCGGAATAATATCCAAAAATAAAGTAGCCACACGTTGCTGTATCAAAGTTGCAACAGGTTATTTTGCCCACGCTATATGTCAGGGCTATATTTAATAACAACGTCATTAAAACTTGTTGAATCTCACCCCATCGCATCATTATTATTCTCATTATCCCAGAAATCAATTTACGAAAATAGATATTCGAACCTTAAAGGGCTTTAGTTTTTACATTCCTAAACCTACTTCCTCCTAATTTTAATGATTCTGTGCGCAATGATGACAAATCATTAGATCATTAATCGTGCAGTCCAGAAAGTGGATACATTTGATAACAAAATTTTTCCAACCGAGTTACTGCGGATTTAGTAGTGCAAAATAAATGAACTGTAGAACTTTGTGCAAGATCATCACGTTCATATGGATCAATGTTTGGAAATAGAATTCGAATTTCATTGACAGTGAGTCGTAACATAAATTTTAAAATCTTATTTTCATCTAATCAAGCAGAAAACTACAATCGATCCATTATAAAATCGTTGGCTATAAATAGCTCTTTATTTAATCACAGTTATCGGCATTTGTAATGAGTCATAACTGAATTGCTAAAATTAGAACGTGTTTATATTTACAACCGAACGGGTTTACGTTGCAATATCTTCCGACTTGGTTGTTGCTAGAAAGAATTCTGTCTCTGCTTTCTAAAAACATTATACGTTAGAACATTCTCAAAAAACATGTTCCACGGTTCACGTTTTACACAGAATTTGAACCGTATGATCACTTTGATATCATTAGTGCAAATACATGTAGTCACCGTTGTCGGAGGATTAAAACGAATTTGTTGAGAACTGTTTCTGTTCTGGAATTTTTCCCATGCCAAAATTAAAATTATGACCGTATGATCACTTTAATATCATTAGTGCAAATACATCTAGTCACCGTTGTCGGAGGATTAAACCGAATTTGTTGAGAACTGTTTCTGTTCTGGAATTTTTCCCATGCCAAAATTAAAATTATGACCGTATGATCACTTTAATATCATTAGTGAGAATACATCTAGTCACCGTTGTCTATTAAACTGAAATAAATAAGCTTTGTATATTAAACTGAATTTGTTGAGAACTGTTTCTGTCCTGGAATTTTTCCCATGCCAAGGTCAAAATTATGACCGTAAGATCACTTTGCTATCATTAGTGAGAATACATCTAGTCACCGTTGTCTATTAAACTGAAATAAATAAGCTTTGTATATTAAACTGAATTTGTTGAGAACTGTTTCTGTGCTGAGATTTTTCCCGTTTCATGGTCAAAACTAAGCGAATTATGAGAAAAAGCTTAGCGTGACCCTCGAAGAAAGTCTTATAAAATTAGCTCGGCCATCGCCGCGCTAATCCCGCGCCCACCCCGCCCCCGCGCTTATTATTAGCGCGGTGAAGATCGCGATCGCGAGGGACACGGCATCGCTTCTCGTACGTAGATCAGTGTAATTTGCTTAGGTTTAAAGTAAGCCGATCCGTGTTGCCGGCAACGCGCGACATATCCAATTATCGGCTGGTACCACGCTAATGTTGTGACACGGAAAATCGACCGCGAGTGTATCGTCGCGAATTCGAAACGGCGAATACGGCCAGTAGCGCGAAACTCGAGAGCTCGAACGGACACTATACCTAACGTATAGCCTGAAGTTTAGGCCTAACTTTACCATTATTTTACTACGCAAAGCTTTCGTGCGCACTTTACTTTTCGGTGGACGACAAAATTAAACGGACGCCCTTTAAAAACTCTTTTAAAATTGGATCAAACGACTCGAACTTTTTTGAGACGTTAGAAGGATCAGTTTACCAGATGATGTGCAAACAAATTTGTTTTTAAATTGCTACTGCTTGGGATTTCTTATAGAATATGATAAAAATAGTTAATGATTTGAGCTGATTTGAGTGGACACATCTCTTCTAATTGTTAAAAATTTGGGATAATCGAATTTATTAGTAACAATGCAGTGAAGACCCTATAACAATATCATAAGAATTTTTATATAAATTCCAAAACCATTCTACGTTTCACCGTGCAAATGATTCGCAAAATGTTTTTGCCATGTTACAGATATTTGGATGACGGAGTTATTTGTTTAAAATGGAAAATTTATTTTTCCACTAACAGGTCGAGTGTACCAAATCTGCTTACGATTTGTGTAATATAAGAGAATTGAAAGAGTAATTAATATTATAAATCGAAACTTCTGCACGTTACTAATAAAATTTTTCATATCCCTGGGTCATTATCAAATCAACAATCTACCGTTAATATTTCAAATATAAATAATTTTCTACAATTTTACAAATAGGTACACTGAAAACAAAAATAAAAGCTTCAGAATAGACCTTCAAGTAATCAGTGTTAGACACTCTTCCAATAATTCATATGTTAAACATTGTATTTTCTATAATCGTTGAAATAAAAATGTAAGTAACAGTGCTTTCAATTGAATTAAACGGAGCTTTCAGAAGATGTGAACATATTTAACGATATAGAAAACAATACAATATTAAATGTTTGAATTTATAAACATGCAGGTACAGATATACTTTATCAAGAAGTTTTCAATATTCTTTACAGATTAGTAAAGTTGCAAGTAATTCGCCATTAATAATGATAAGGTATGGTAGCGGTTGCAGATGGCGGCAACCCGTATTCGAATTCCACGGTTGCCAACAGTAATCGCGCGAAGTTGAATACGGGCGACACGATAAAAGTATTTTTTTTTTTCAATAGCTCTGTGCACATACGAGTCCGATGCTAATTTTTGCGGTACTCGTATCACTTTTTCATTAAGATAAAAGTTAACTTTCTGCTACAGATACAAAACCATAAATTTTTTCCATTTCAGAGATAAACGCTTTTTGCAATTATTGCGGCGCGAAACCACCATAAAAAAATGTCTTTTCCACTTACAGTGAATTTATGTAGCTCCGGCTCCGAAAATTTAATGCGACTCTATCCTGGGACTGAACTCATACATTGCTGATACCGTCAATTTAAAAAATAAATTGAATGCTACCGTATCTTCAATATTAGTTTCAAGCGAATGTAAATGATTGCAAAAAATGAAAACAACTGTAACACCAAATGGGCTAAAGATATTAATTAATATATCTAATTTGGAACTGACGGCTAAGGATTTATAGAAATTACTTAAATACGTTTAAATCGTTCTATGCCAGGAAACGAAATTATTTAAACATTAGATAACGATTTCGGACAGTTTAATATACATTTATGAAAATTTCCAACTAATAGTACATGATACAAAATCGCTACATAATCAATTGACATACAAACGCAATTGTGTTACCAAAAGAGACAATTACAACGTACGTCAAAATGACATCTAACGAAAAGTTTTATTGGAAGTATTTGCGTCTTGAACAGGCAAACGATTCATAATTAATTTCGTAGAATTAGCCAAGGTTCAATCACGTATAATGATCACGTATAACCGCCTTAATAAGCCTTGATCATTTTAAAAAGACAATACACTCGTACGGTACGCACGCATACGTCAAGAAGCTCTAGATCCAACAAATCAGATAAACCACACCTTTGAACCAACACCAGCGAATATTCGACTCATCCGAAAACAATTGCACGTACCGTGAAATTCATAATTAGATCGCACGCGATACATCGAGCTGTGCGATATAATTTCGGGATCGAGCGATTTCGCAAACGTTGCAACTGCGTAACACGGATACCTGCATACTCCACACACGCATGACGTGCGTAGGATATACCGTCAGTGGGGCGCAACTCTTTTTTCTACGAGCCATTTTAGAAACATACGTCATTCGGCGAATGACTGGCCAGCGTTCGAAAATTGATGAAAACCGCGTAGATCTTTCGGGCTTCGATTCGCAACAACGACGTAGAGGAGAACACACACCAGCGAAAATTCGTTGTTCCGACGCAGTTTTGCGCATCGAAAGAAGCACGGGACGAGGATTAGCGAGAGAGAGAGTGAGAGAGAGAGAGACGTCACTGGCAAATCATTCGAACCCGTTTCCAAGAAATGCAGCCAATCCTCGTGGACGAAGTCGGAACCTCTCGCGAGACAAACAAAAAAATAAAACTTTTGGTACACAACGGTTTTGCGGGGCAACTAAATGTTGCGACAATTGACTGACGATTGTCGGCCGCTCGTTTGTCATTCCGCGAGCAACGGTTCGAAAATGCGCGAAGGAATCCGCAGAATGACACGAAATCGCCCGGCGAACGTTCAACGCCGGCCGGCATCCGTTCCAAATTTAAATTCGCCGCAGACCCGTTCATGGTGGACGTGATTAACGTACCTTGCAGAACGCTCTTTCGCTGCCACTGCCTGTTTCGCTCCTCCCGAATCGGGATATTCTATGCGGCGTTCCGTGGCGGCACACGGCCCGAATCGAGCTGCTCTCGAACTTATTCTCGGAGAATGCACGATGTACAGATGCGAATGTGTACAACCCACCGCGAAAAACACTTCAAGGAAGATCGAAGAAGACGCACATTCGCAATCGTTCGGGGCTCGAGTCCAACTGCCGGAACCCCCTTCCAGACGACCCACGCGGCACGTCGCCCGATTGGCCGACGCCCGCCGAGCCGAGCGCCAATCGGCACGCGTCGCAACTGCGTTTGCCAATCGTGCGCACTCACGACCCTTCGAGATACTTCTTCCCACTGGCGGCAAATTTGGATACGTGCGCCGATACAAGCAACTATTATTCCTATTATAAACGAGCTTTTACAATAGTTTATTAGAAATTGGTTTCAGATACAATTACGTGTACATCGTACGAACTATACAGGTACATTAGAAATATATAAAATTCGATGGTTAAGAAATACACGCCTGAAGAAGATATTATTACATTTTATTTGAAATTATTTGAATGTGTGTATGTTCAAAAAAAGATTACACACGTAAGGAAGATAATATTATGTATTACTATCGGTATTCTTGTGTTTGTAATTATTTAGACGTATCTAATAATTAAACTGTAGACTATTTATCAAGAGTTTCATTTGTTAACTACGTAATTTTACATATCATTTATTATGAATGATTTCTTTTCGGGTTTTAGTACTTCTTTCTAGTTTCTTAAATTAAAAACAATAGTTAGAGATCTTCTCCACAAGAGAGTAATTAAAAATATCTAAGATAGAATATAAAGAAACAATAGATATGTGAATTTTAAAGTAATTATCATAAACAAATACTCTAGCATTCTATGACTTAGAGAAACATTTCAAAAAGGGTACAAAACAATTTGAAGAAATAAAAGTGATATAAAACCAGAACAGTAAAGCAATTAAATAACAATGTTACCATTGGAACTGCCTCAATGATATGTCACATGCACATGTATGTATATTTACTAAATAGCTATAACGTTAACTTGAAATAAATGGCAAGAGTTACGACACAATTAGCAAAATATTCTATGATATTGACACGTAACATACAATCATATTGGAAGCATTAAAAGCTTAGAAGATCATACTTACTAACGATAATAGTAAATTACTTTAATCAGGCTACAACAGAAGAAACCATAATTGACTTTTCATACACTGTGATATCAACAACAGAAGGTATAGAATATGGAATAATAATAATGCTACAATAGTCATAGCGAAAAGTTGTATTAAGCACATACAAATCGTATAGATTTGCACATCGATACGCAACTCAGCTGTATAGTTAATATTTGGATCATTTCTCGCAAGTTCAAGATCAAGCCTTTAATACTGACTGATATTAAGTAATGCAACGTCATCAGTCGAGTCAAGTTGCCAATGCAAGCCTACCTGTATGAATAATTGATTTAGCTGAAGAACAAAGTATAGACAGCATGCTTACAGTACAAATTCATATTTACCGAAGGAGACAATCCCATAAAATGATAATAGCATATAATAAAATAACTATAAAGATGTTCTTAGGTCAGATTTCAAGTAAATCTTGTAACTTGTAGAAAACTTTTACCTTGCATCAGAAAACTAAGAAATGAATACAAAAAGTTGCTTACAGGGTAACTATAGAAGATTCAGATATCCCCAGAGAAATCTGCAATCTCTATAATGCAAAGTTTTTAATTATCAACGTACAACATGAATCGCATGAAAAAGCAAGCTACAGTTTGACGATGGGCAAGAGAAACTTAACGCTGAACAGGTACATAACGAAAGATCAACAAGTAAAGGCATCAAGATGCATAAAACTACATAATAGAAACCCATAAAAAGATATTGATAATATATTAATACAGGTAATGATTAAGACATATCTATAAAGTAGCCAAGGTTACTATATTTATACATAAGTGTAAGCTCTAGGCAGAAGTTTAATACTATTGTCTCAAGACGCTATGAAAATTACACTCTCTGCTTGCATTTTATAAGAAAGAAGAAAGAAAAATTTAATAATAATAACGAAGCCAATAAAATAAACTTTACCCAAGTCTGAAGTAAATTAAAAATTACATACAGAGATATTTTTAAATATGTATAACATAAATGTATCAAATAATCGTTAAAAAATTAGTTTAAAAATTTATCTACGAAAATGCGTGTGCATTAACCAGTAAAATGGTTCGTATGTGTGAAGACCGTTGTTTGGTTATGTAAAAACAAACATTGTACATTTATTTTTTAATAATAACTTTTGCTAAGTTGATGTGATATTGTTTCGAATTGTTCAACAAAAATTATATATTTTTTTAAATTTTATGATTTCATATCCCACCGGTTAACACATAAATATGCTTTTCTAACCAAATTGAAAATTGAATATCAGAATATTATAAGACCGCTTGCTATAATTACATTGCAAATAGTTTACTTACTAATGGACTCAATAAATCTACACACATACAGTTTTGAGCAACTATATATCTAACGCGTTAATATAAATAGAAATGAGCAATATGTAAAGTACAGTTAACTTGAAGATCAAGATATTATCACGTCGATGAAATTTGCACATAGTAGTGCAGTATACTCGAGATACTTTCAATCACCATCACCCGTTTTTACGTGTACAAGAACGTAACCGGAAATAATGACTCATAGGTTGATAGTTAATGCAATTCGTAGTCGGAAAACATGTAATCGAATTTTATAACCTTCGCCTCTTGGAAACAAATCACCCTTCACCACAAATTATCTTCCGCCATATTGAAAATATATTATGAGATATAGGAAGTCATAATATCGAGAATAATACGATAGCTAAATGTTAATTTCATCAATTATTACTACTATATTAATTAGTGATATAAATTATCGTAATTTTTATATAATATTTATGGCACAGTTTATTTTAATTGTACTACTTCTTAAAAACCTTTCAAGGACGTCACAATACATTTTCTAAAATTGTTCTCCCTTCAATTCATTAGTGGTTTTACCAACAAAAAATTAAAATGAATGACTTTTCTATGCTATAATCGCCATCTAGCATTAATATAATGTAGTAAATACAAAAGTTAATGTAATTTTTGCAAAGCATAAATAATGTAAAACACAAATACCATTCATCTGTATCATTTCTAGAAATCAAGTATGTTGATCTTAGCTAAAAACATAGTACTTGACTATAACAATCGTAAGGAGACGGGGGAACCCCCATAAATACAAAATATAAAAAATATATTATCTCTCTTCCCTGAAATGTCTAAAAAATACTATTTATCATTGCTAATGTCTTCAGAATCGTTCTTACCTCGGTAAAAATATTCATTTCCAAAAATAGCATTAAAAACAGACAGCTATAGATCGTAATTAAGACAGCGTCCACGCGCACACATACTTCAGAGTTGCTTATCTTTCCAAAGCTAATGAATTAACATTACGATGCACATACCGTGTTTTCCCGATACATGTCCACAACACCGGTCTAGCCAGGGACATATATCGGCCAGGAGATACTACTCTCTGAACCACGCTGAACATAGAAAAGGACAGCGAAGTTCTAGAGGCGTTTGTTGCTGAAGAATGTAACATAATACGGGTCGGGTATATCGGTGTGAGACCAGGAGACCAATACTTATCCAATTTTAGTACATGTATTACCGAAGCAACTACTAACCCGAGGTCTCTCGAGCTTCGTGGTCCCTCAGGGACTTTCAACGGCTACATATTTGGGACATGTATCGAGAAAACACTGTATTCGGCACTTTACCAAGCGGACCACGTTTTAGTTCGAACACGCCGAAAGACTATGATCCGATCTGGATGAGACATCTCTTCGCGCGATGAGTGTAATACAAGGCAAGTACTTGCAGCGTAGAGTAAGTGGCCCAATTACTGTGCCTATATTAATTGTACTTATTTTCAAAGCTTAATGAACATTAAAAGAGATATTAAATTTTGTTCATTGAAATCAGTTAATATATATATATATATATGTTACATATCTCTTTCTTAATATTCATTATGCTCTAAAAATAAGTATAATTAATGTAGACACGGTAATTGGTACCGCCATAGTTATTTGGTCGCTTACACTATTCTCTTAGGCGAACCGCGGAGCCCAGCGGAGTGGAATAGGGAAGAGCATTCCCAATAAATCGGCTGCAGAAGTTTCGATGCAAAATAGGTATGTGAAGGGACAAGAAAGAGTGCGGTCTAGGAAGAAGGCTGGCAGATTTGCGAGGCGGATGACAATCAGTGCAGGAAGTGCAGTGACTGGCACGAGGTGGTGAAAGCCGAAGTACAGCGGAAAGTGGGCCGGGTTCCAGAACGATATAAAGAACGCACAAGAGTTCGGACGACCCACGTTTGACATTCGTATTTATGAAGGTAGCGAGTATAGATCGACTGCTTTTGTATCGACGTAAACGCGTGTCCACTCGACGCCAAGCAAAACAAGATCGGCGATGCATCGATCTACAGAGACCTAACACCCTTGATCCGCGCACCTGCCACGAAGACAACAGTCACAAACCTCCGCAAACATCATCCATAATGCACAATTAAAATCGAAACGTTTCAACACAATGTGTACACTGTGCACTTAAACTTCGCAATGTACTTCACAATCTTAAAAAGGTACGGTCTAATGAAGTTCGGACTGTGACTGTTGGTCAGCTATGAAAAAACGACCTTTTTGCCCCGACTTAGAAACACTCTTAGACTAACCAACCCCATATTAAAACTTACCTAGCTGAACGTTCATATGAAAGAGCTGATCATTTTCGCGATATTTACTTTTGTGCATGTTAGAAAAGAAGGTTGATTGTACAGAAAAAAAGTAGAATTTTTAAAATTTGGAAGAAATATCTTGAATCGATTAATATTTCCTTTGCATGGTTACACAGAAGCAAGAAACTACGCTGAAATAAAATGTTACGTGCCGAACAAAATTCTTTTATTTTATATTTTTTCCATCGGCTGTACTGTAACTTGATAATGTGTCGGCGTTGTGTGGACTCCCTAATCGAACACAGCAACGGTCTTTTATATGTCTTACATAACGTGTAACTTTAGTGAAATCAATTTCCAAATGCAAACGGAAACTTTTTGCGGCTCTATATTAATTATACCTATTTTTAAAACATAATAAATATTAAACAGGAGATGTTGAATTTTTTCATTAAAATCAGTTAACATATATGTTATACATCTCTTTTTTAAATATTCGTTATGCTTTGAAAACAAGTATAATTAATATAGGCACATAGTAGATGGTACACTCACAGTAACTGGGTCCCTTGCCCTGGTCCATAACCAGAAACTCGATTATGAGAGTGAAGGGATGCATTCGCAGAACAGCCAGAGAAAGGTAGGCTTAGAAAGAGAAGAGAACATGCACACACCAACGGTAATCAGGTTAATGAATAACGACACCTCTCGAGCATTAAACACTTAACGCAATTGGTTAGCGCCACCGGTGTCAATGTAAACAATTTCGGACTAAACCCACTCTGGTCGCCTTCAAGACCGCGATACTACGACAGACAGTTTTCGACGTACAATCGTGAGGCGCGTGTCGTGTTAGTCTGTGGGCAGTCTTCAGCAAGAATTTTTGTCGCGAGTTTGTTAAAAACATTAGTATTCTCGGACAAAACCATTTCGTTTAAATTCAATTTCTTTCTTTTCAAATATCACATTTAAGATTCCCTTATATTTAATAAAAATTAGTTCATTAATATCGTTTCTTAGTTTGTGTGTGTGTGTGCGCGCGCGCGCGCTCTCTTCTTTCAAGTATTGGGCAACAGAACATTTGCAATTTCCATAGATTGAGAAATTCAGGAAGATTAATAATTTGATCATATACAAATTATATTCTATTTGGGTGAGTTGTTTTTCCTTCATATTTGTAATTGGAAATCAAAATATATGTACATTCGGACAAATATAATTTGCAGTATTTAATTTATTGGCTATGGGAGTTCCCTCGCTGGAACTATTTCAAATAATACATTCCTTTCGTTTTGTATGTCTTTGTACATTCTAACAAAACTGTTCAAGTGTATAGATCACAAATTATATAAGCTCACTAAGAATTATAACCACCCGAACTCCAGTATTCTACTCCAGATTTGTTCGTAACTTTCCTAGTTTAGAGTAGATCATTATTTTTGTATGCGCTTGTATGTCCTGATAATAATAGTGCTCCATTCTTAAAATAAGCTATTTACGATTTGCGTACGCATTCTTTCGTTCTTCCTCAAATGTCCTTTCTCCTTGTCAATGTTCGCCATGTTTACTATTATTCTCCTCCAATCTATATCTAGTTCTATCAAGAAAAGCAAGAAAGAATATTTCTAGTTTAATTCAAGGTACATTCTTATTGTTAAAATTATTTACCGCTAATACGAATGTTCATTTATCCATAGTATATTATCATTAAGATTCTTCCAAAGTTATCGCTGCTACAATGGTTTACAGAATGTCCTCTTAGGAGGTATTCGAATCCTTACTGAATTTATAAAAAAAAAAAGGGAAAAAGAATAAGAAGAAGGTATTTTGTTAGCAGAGTTGAACAAAGTGGATTTTATTCTGTGTGCTCGCCGGGAATTGTTTGTTTTAAAACGTCTCCGGGGTTAAACGGCGTTAATTCAACGGAGAATGTAATTTCGTCGCTGCACAAACGTTCTGCACGCGTAAAGTTTGGAGTAGAAGGATAAGAGGTTCGCGGTGGCTAAACGCGTCGAGACAGTCGGTACTACAGGAGGGTAGAAGCTATTTCCGGTGCTCCACGTGTGTGGGGAACAGAAGAAGAATGTGAAAATTCGAAAAAGTCACGCTGCGCAGGCTGTTTCACGAGAGCCTACAACTACATTGTAGACGAGGCTCGAAACGAATTTTGAAGGAATATCGGCTTCCGTGCACATTTTTCTGCGGAACTTCACAGAAGAAGAAAATTTGGAATCTCGCCTACTTCGATCCCAGAATCAAAATCAATGAACAATATATAACGGAATATGATTGTTCAACGCTGCTAATAACTGAACTTATCTTTATGCAAAACAAAAATTGTCAACATGCTATCAAGGTTCTTATTATCAATCTATTAGATTGTTTTACTGAAAATGAGTCATCGCTATTATTAAATCAAGGTGTAACCTGAGCCCTCCCACTATAATCGAACTTTCTACTAGACAATAATCTCTCCTATCATTTGTAGCAAAATAAGATTGCATTTGTCTCGAATAAAAACTCTATTGCATAGGGTAAGGCATCCAATTACTGTGCCTATATTAATTATACCTATTTTTAAGGCATAATAGATATTAGAAAAGAGATCTTACATTTTTTCCATTAAAATTTGTTAATATATTATGTTATATACCTCATGAACCTTATACCCTCATGTTCTGTATACGATAAAGCCAACATCCACACAAAATGAAAGTTCTACAGATTTTGTTACAAAAAAAAAAAAAATTAAGTACATTGTCTGATTCTACATTAGACGCATTGTGCTTTTTAAGAAATCATTTCAAAACAAAAGCGTAATGTTTCACTTTATAAAAGCTTGGTAAAAGTTTCCCAATATTTTTTTATTTTATTAAAAATTCTCGAGAATCCTCGAGAATTATCGAGAGATATAGTCTTATTTCTCATTTCTCGAGAAATGGAAAATGTTCAGAAATCAGGAGTACTAGCCTAAACGGAACGGCAGGCAAAACGGGCGGGGCACTTGCAGTGATGGTATCCCCACAGTAATTGGGTCCCTTACCCTATCTAATAACTGTACAGTTACTAAAAGTCTAAAGCCGGAATTACGATCGAAATGCAATCGAAATAAAGGTTCTCCTGCAGAGTTCCGACTTGTGCGCAACCACGGTGCAGCAAAGTGCAGTTTCGTGCAACACTGGTCGAAAATATTCGACCGTATCGATTCTCGTTCCAACCGGTTCCTTCGAATCACCTGGATCCGACCTCTTGGCGTGAACATGCACGGTAATGCCACGGGATCTTATGGTGTTATCAGAAAATTAACTGGTTGCCTTGCCCTTTCAGATATAAGATAAGGGCGTTAATTCGTGGATTCTTGTTTCGTCCTCTTTTCGATTTTCAATACGGGCACAGGTTCCTCGGTATTTTAATTTATCGTGATTCCGAAATCGATAATTACGATCGGTGACGATTTTTCGATGCAATTTAAGAATAAATAAATTTAGTTATACATCCCCATATATAAATCGAGGAATCTTCGTTGATTTAAATTGTTATAAAAAGACTAGGCAGACTGTTGATATAGTTTTCTATTTCACCGAGCGTATAAAAGGATTTAGTAAGTTATAGTTTTAAATCGGTGCTATGCTAATACTACATTACCAATTCAAGGTCGATTGTAGTTGCCAAAGCATTGGCATTTCTACCTGGAATGTACAATCGAGAAGGAGATTATTCTTCGGGATGAGGTAAATGAAAAAGGAGGAAAAAGTGGCCTGTAAAAAAACCGTCATTTTTGGCCTTCACATTTCTCATGCGTGTCGTAACATTCTAGGAAAGCATTTATAAGTTTTACACTAGGTAATGCAGAAAAATGTAATTATTATTAGGTTAATTAAATATATTCGTTGAAGAATTTTTTCAAATAAATCTTTTTTATCTAAAATGGGCAAAAAAAATGGACAAGTTAAGTTATGTACGGTAATATAACAAAATCTAATACTTTGTCGATACAATTTTTTAATTCTCCAAAGTCATCAGTCAGAGTACTATCTATTTTAAGGGAGTTGTAAATTTTTTTAAATGAAGAAAATATTGCACACTTTATTTGGATTGGTTAACTTTTCAGCTAAAATTATGCCAATTCTAAGAAAACGAGGATGTGTCGCAAGGATCATTAAAATTGTTGGCATGATCATTATCATGTAGTAATAAATTGTATCCCATTTTAATATACCTACGGTAACTATTTATAAATTTTCATAATATACATATAAGCATCATCATTGCTTTGCAAGCTATTTATTTTTAATTAATAAATGAATTAATATTCGTTCATTGTTCAAAGCCTTTGTTCTTTGTCGACATTCGACAGGTGCACACAAACTTTTGTCTGTGACTGTACAGGTATATCCAGCCGTTACACTTTAGAACAGATCAGGATCTTATTCAAAATGCGCGCCTATTATTCAACTGACTGTTCTATGTATGTCGGTTCTGCATTGGTAGCATGTTCTATGACGGTTATGTTTGGATCGTATTATTTTGTCGTTTGATTCCGATCGGTCTGGGCAACGCGATCAGTACAAAAGGATGTTCACGTTTATGTGTTTATAAGGAACAGAGCAGTTTACCGATAAAGTAGTAGTGTATAAACAAACGAAACTACTCCATCGGATTTTAATCCGGCTAATGACACAAAATACTCGCACAAAAACGAAACACCGGCATTTCTCGAGAAGAGATGTCTAGTGCGCATGCGCACCGAAATAGTATTCCGTGAACGTAGCTTCAAGAGTTCCCAATGTAGATGTAGATACTAAGAGGTTAGGCGCGAAATTCAAAGGTATATTATCGAACCGCTACCGAAGACGAAGTATATTACACTTATATGCGTTAATCAGACTGCTAAATACAAATTATACAATCGGAAGTTACATCTATTGTAATTTTAAGGAAAGATCTGTCAGGAAGTCTTACTATCCATACAATCTTTACTTTTTACTTCTATTTTCACTATTTTATTCACATCTTTTTATTCGCCTTAATGGACTATAATCAAATGATAAAAACAGCAAGCAAAATTGTAGTAAAAATGCAAGTAAAAATAGTACGCAATTGAGGAAATATATGCATGTATAAACTTTAGAAAAATATGATTTTATGTAGTAATAATAATAGAATTGAATATACTATATATCGACACTTTAGACGAATGCTCCGAGCTCTGAGAACATCTTAAATTGTTCCTGACGGCAACGCTTAGGGCAAATATCAGAAAAACTATGTATCTCACTATCTTTCATACTGTTATGTGTAAGCGTGGTTTCGTTGCTCTCGTGGAATCAGGCCAGTGCCCCACAGGGCAATCTGAACCTGTTACTCTCCCTCTGATTTGTCTTCTCGATTGTACCAACCATTAGGAGAATCTCTAAATAATTGAATGTCTCTAACGCTTAAGAAAGCGAAAATCGAATGCCCATTGTTAGTTAATATATATTTTCTGCCAATTGAAACTTCTGTATACAGTAATGTCTCGATAAATATGAAAACTTCAGGATCGATTATGTCGTATACAGAGACACTGTTCCTTAGTCACAAAACTTGTTTGTTTTTAATTATTTTTCTTTTCAACTTTTACCGACACATTTGTCACATTCTTCCGATTGAAATAATTATCCAAACTAATCAGTGGAACATGACTGTTCGGATAATAGAACAATTAAATAGTTACAGCGTTAGATTAAATCTTTATTGACTCGTACAATAAATAGTGTTTTATATGGATCGCCTTAGATTGAATTGATCAATGGAGAATTTGAAATTGGGTAATGATAAATTCAAATTTCAATGGTTTGGATAATCGAGGTTCTACAATATCGTGAACTAAACGAGTAAATATGCTCCGATTTAAGTCATGTTTGGTCTCATTTTAATCAGAAAAACGTAACGAGCATGCCAGTAAAAGTTTCATGGAGCTAATTAAATGTACAGGGTGTCCCACGCAACTGGAACAGCCTGTATCTCCTAAACGGTTGGAAATAGATCAAAGTTAAATGGTATCGTACAGTGCATAACAGTGCAAATAGCTTTATGCATTTCTGCTATTCTTTAAAAATGGAAACCTACGTTTCCGACTGCACATGAAATTATCAACATTACTCACGCCCTAAACTTCTTCGTTAGGAAGAAAGGAAGGAGGCTAAAAGTATTCTGAATTATTTTGGTCTATCGGTCAAGACATTACTGTATGTGAAAAACGATCGAAGCGATTGTTCGATCGATTCCTCTTCAACTTCCGGTTCAAAACCTCGAAAAATCGTACACCGTGAGAAAGCTCCAGAAGACGATCTTCCCCAAGAAGATCGCGCACCTGAAGATCCATCCCGGTATGGATTTGTAGAATCGCGGCGTAATTTTTGATTCACACTTACTGTTAGGCTGCGGCGAGGGTGGAGAATCGTCATAGTCAACGTGGGGTCCCGCTTCGTCGACGTTGTCTTGCCCGTCGTCGGCCGTATCCTCGTCGTTCTTCATCGGCATCTCTTCGTCGTCGACGCTTTCCTCGATCTGTTCGCGAACCGCATCGCGAAGGATCGCGAAATTGTCCTCGCGTATCAATTCCGGCGTTACTTTCTGGACCACTTGCGGCGCCGCGAACTCGTCGAGGACCTTGTCGTCGTCTTCGTCTTCGTCGTCCTCGTCCTCGTCCTCGTCCTGGTCCTCGTGCAAATTGTTCTCGGCGTCCGGCTGGTATTTCGGGTTGATCTCAGGCGCGTTTATGCCCACGTTATCGAGTACGTTCGAGTCTTTGTCGCGGTGGTCCTCGTCGGTGTTCGAGTCGTCGTCTTTGTAAAATTCGTAGGAGAGCTTCTTCACGGGCAACATCGGCATCTCGTCGATCGCGTCGACGTCCGTCTCCGGCCCCAGATCCGTGTAATCGTAGTCCGCGTCGCCGTTCTCGTGTTTCCCGTTGCTCGCCGCCAGGATACCGTCGTCCCCGTGGTCCCGCGGCTCCTGCGACAGCATCGTCTGCTTCAGGTTGTTCGAGTTGATCGCGTTGTGAGCGTCGTCGATGTCCAGGAACAGCGGTTTATCCTTCGAGTTCATTTTCTCCAGTATATCATGCACTCGCGCGCTGTAGAACCGATTGTACAAACGGGTCTTTCGCGATCTGGCTGCGATCTCGCTCGCCGTCGATAACAAGACCACAACCAAGGTGACGTTGTCCCTCGAACCCGCGTGCTTCGCCCACTGCAGCAGGATGTGATGGGCACGTTCCAGTCCGTCTGCAATTCAAAGGGACTCTTTTAGTTTCAAGATCAACTCGCGACACACTGTGCAACGATATTCGATACTGGCGGACCTCGTTCGATCGCCAGTGGACAAAATTGTTCGAGGTCAGTCGGTTCGGTTGGCCGTTTCAAGGTCGCCGGAAAAGGATCGGATAAAAGATTCGGATCGTTGCTGCTCAAAAATTCCATAAAATCAAGGTAAGTTATTTGATGGGATAAATCCTCCAACTTTGTTGCATTTTACATTTTACAAATTGATTAACTCCATAAATAAATACTATGAGAGAAATTGATAAAACAATAGATACTTATAACTTAAAAAAAAGATTTTGTCACTTTGTGGTATTAACATTATGACTGCCACACTAGAAACCTAAAAAATTCCATAAAATCAAAGTAAGTTATCTAATGAAATAGATCCTCCAACTTTGTTGCATTTTATATTTTACAAATTGATTAACTCCATAAACAAATACTATGAGAGAAATTGATAAAACAATAGATACCTATAGCTTAAAAAGATTTTGTCACTTTGCTGTATTAACACTTTTACTGCCACCCTAGAAACCTCAAAAATTCCATAAAATCAAAGTAAGTTATTTAACGAAATAAATCTACCAACTTTGTTGCATTTTACATTTTACAAATTGATTTACTCCATAAACAAATACCATGAAAGACATTGATAAAACAATAGATACCTATAACTTAAAAAGATTTTGTCACTTTGCGGTATTACACTTTGACTGCCACCCTAGAAACCTCAAAAATTCCATAAAATCAAAGTAAGTTATTTAACGAAATAAATCCTCCAACTTTGTTACATTTTACATTTTACAAATTGATTAACTCCATAAACAAATACTATGAGATAAATTGATAAAACAATAGATACTTATAACTTAAAAAAAAGATTTTGTCATTTTTAGGTATTAACATTATGACTACCACACTAGAAACCTAAAAAATTCCCTAAAGTCAAAGTAAGTTATCTAATAAAATAAATCCTCCAATTCTGTTGCATATTACAAATCCTAATCTAATTTGGTACAATGAATATATTAACGTAAAAATTCCTTCTAAAACCTGGATAAATAATTTTGTCACCCACATATGAGTGACATGGCAGTCAACGTGTTAATCAATGGGCAAACCGAGCACGTGCAAATGGCGTCGGGAGAAGGGGAGAACCAGAGAAATTTTCAGAATTTTACATCTTTCATAATGATTAAAAATCCACGGTTACGTAAGCACAAGTTTCTTCATTTCAAAATAGACTCCGAATTATCATCGACACGCGAATAATTCTAAATCCTGTGAATCGAAATGAATTCCACTAATCCGCCTTCACGAAAGAAGAAATGACCATTTGTTAGAAAACATAACAGCAGAAAAACGAACAGAGAAAAAAAAAATGCTGATTGTACACGTGTTCGCCGACGAAGGTTCTATGAAACTATTGTGAAAATTGTAGAATGGTGGTTGTTACGGTGAAGTATAGCGAGCGGCCACGTTCGCACGGCACTGCGCGTCACTTTGAGCAGCGGGCATACAGTCAGAAAAGTACACGCGGCTGAATGCGTGCCTCTGAATGCAAGTGCAATGACCTGTGCGGCTCGTTCGCATAAGTTTCCGAGCCCACCCTCTCTTCCTTTCCCCAACGAATTTTGTTCCTATTTCAACAACCCTGCTCGCAAAAGATCGTCTCGGGCTAACCGATTTCGGCCCTTCGTTCGCGCCCAGTGACTTTATTGCGACGAAAACCGCCCACCATCCGCCCTCATCCCCCTACACCCCCGCCCTTGTATTAATTCTCCTTCGGTCTGCTTTTCCACCGTCGCGCCGGCCCAACCCTCTTTTCTTCCTTTAGGGATTACTCCTACAGGGATTTGCCTCGCTATTTTTCACCGACTCACTTTCAACGTTATTTATAACCCGTGCTCGCGTTTTGCGCGCTCCGGCTTTTAATGGTATTACATACGAAAAGGGAGTCGGAGAAGTACGCGTGTTACACGCTTAGAACACGCGACCCGGCTTTCGTTCGGATGAAAAACGCTGGCGGATCATTAACTTATTGTTGTCGCAGGATACTGTTGTTTAGAGTTGCTCGAATAAAGCCAGTCACGGAAGCCTACGTGTCCCGCCCCGAATCGTTTGAAAACAGTTACGAAAAACGAAGGTTTTGCGCTTGTTTGATTCGGTGAAATTGATCATGTTCTGAAAAAATAAGTCCATTTTATCTGTATTCGTCTAACTGGTAAAATACTGTTGTTTAGAGTTGCTCGAATAAAGCCAGTCACGGAAGCCTACGTGTCCCGCCCCGAATCGTTTGAAAACAGTTACGAAAAACGAAGGTTTTGCGCTCGTTTGATTCGGTGAAATTGATCATGTTCTGAAAAAATAAGTCCATTTTATTTGTATTCGTCTAACTGGTAAAATACTGTTGTTTAGAGTTGCTCGAATAAAGCCAGTCACGGAAGCCTACGTGTCCCGCCCCGAATCGTTTGAAAACAGTTACGAAAAACGAAGGTTTTGCGCTTGTTTGTTTAGCGGTTGTTCGATTCGGTGAAATTGGTCACGTTCTGAAAAAATGATTCGATTTTATCTGTGTTCGTCTAACTGGTAAAAATATGAATTCATATTTACGAACGTACTGTGGCGGCCATATATTTACGTACTGTTAATAAAATTAAATATTATTTCCTGTACACTTGTACGTTAAACAAGTGTACGAGAATCGATTATATATTTTATAAGTTTACAATATATGTAATAAGATATCAAAATAGCTTTCCTTAATTTAGTATAATTTAAAAAAAGTCTTTTGTAATTTTATACCGAAGTGTCAAATTTTCCGCGGTCACATAGTTAACACTTTATCTACCGGAAGCCTATTAATAGGCTTCTCAGTAATTGTGATGTTCCAAATGGAATCTTAAAAATCTTCTTTTATACAATAATCCCGAAGGAGATTATTAGATTTTTTTCTTGAGGGTGAGTTGTTGCTGTTGCTGTTAATGTTAAACGATTCTTTTGACAAATCCACAGATTTCCTTAAAAGTGGAAAAATTGCCATCTTTCACGATTTTCGACTTAAAATCTCACTTTTAATCGTTTATTAAACGAAATATAATTTATACAAGTGAATCAAACACATTCTTGAAATTGTCAATACAGGCTCGGATAAAAAAGCTAAATAAACCAACTTTTACTATTTCTTTTGCGAAACTAATCCTATTAACTTCTCGATAACATTCAAGTCATTTCATCTAATTCCTAAAAAGTTATGTTGCTTCGAATAGTGTAGACTCAGTTTTGCTCGTTACTGTAATTCGCAATTTTTCGTTGCAAGGGAAATGATGAGTTACGCGGACCAATCCTGGCACCACTCGATGCTAAAACCATCATTCTCGGTAATCGGTTTTCGCTTAAACGCGAGTCGTGACTCGAATAATATTTACGAATTATCCGAACATCCATCCTGCTACTAACATCTCCTTGGAACATAGCACATGATCAAACGGGTCGTAACGTGTAATCAGAATCAATTCGCGAATGCAATTCCCGTATAACCGGCGCGACTCGAAACGCACCGTACCGAGATATATCGATTGCGGATGAAGCATTGATGTAGAAGAGAGGATCGTCGAATTCCTGAAGCCTCACAGCGGAACGATCGTTCATCAAATCTGTACATCGCGGCCATCGTATTTCTTCACGAATCGAAGTATACACCGAAAACTTTCCTTTTCGGTAACAGCGTACAAGATTGATTAAAAAATTAAAAAAGATCACGTGAGAACATTCCATTCTTCAGCGTCGTTCTTATCATTCCGTTGAAGAATTTGTGAAAATGGCGACCAACAATTATTAGATTATGTGCTTCAGTAGCTCGTTTCTTACCACGAAGAGTTTTTTTTATTGGCGTTAATCATTGCTTCGTGTGTATTAGACGTATAAATAAATTCTTTTCAATTTTGGAGCGAGAACATTATTAAACTTCGCATGACGCTGGCTGGGTATGCGGTGACCCACAACATTCGTTGCGGATGCAGTAAACGCGTATTGGTACAGGTCATGCGAGGGTTAAAAAATAATTACAATAAACATTTAGTATTGTTATCGAAGTCCTTATGTCCTTATGTTATCTTCGTGCAATTTTCCATTTTCGTAGGTTGCTTTCTAAAAATTGGTAGAAAAATTAAAAATATTCTAATTGTTTTATAATATAAATGGTTTTTTGCGTTAATAAATGCATAAATATTTGGTGTCTACTCAAGAGTGACTGCATGTTGGGTGCAAAAAGAAGTCTCTATAGGAAACATGATCGCGTACAATTTTCAATAGTTACTGGTAACGCGAATTTGTTTAATCGTCGATATCGTCTTACGTGGCAGCGTAAAGTTGAATTTTCCGTTTGGTTAAGCATAGATCGTTGGAACGTTTTGTAATCGGTTCGCACGGCGTCGCCATGAAAATGAGCTGCGCTAAGTTTTAGCAATAAATTAGCTAGAACGGGCAGAAGTATCAACGACAAAGAGGAAGTTCTAACCTCGCGGTGAAATATCGTCCCCTTCCTCGAGCAACGCACTTTACGGACGAGGATAGGTTAAATTACACGGAAATATTGGGTTACCTGTGCCACGATACTGCGACAACGGCCGAACAATAAACGGCTGCGTTAATGCCACATAGTTCCCTCTGTTCTGCCCAACTTTTGTACAGAGAGCCAGCCGGTAAAATATTACTCGGATACCGCCTCGGGGGCCACGAAAACCAAGCCAAACGATGGCGTAACGTGTCATTCGAAATGCGTAACACCTTCCCTGCCACGACGCGCAGACACGCGCGCCGGGCACGTCGAAAACGAAAAATTTTACGTTTTCGAGTTTAGCACGCGCGCAACTGCGTTTTCCCGCCGATTTATCAAAGTGTCTCAGTGCGTGCGCACGGAAAGTGTTAGTCACGCATTGAATTTTACAAACGAGCGACTCTTCATTTCTATGAATTTACAAGTGAAAGGATTACTATTCTCATCTATCATCTTCGTGTAATTACACGAGTCATCATTTTGCCGCTTCGGAATTTGTTTGGAAACTAAAGGCCTTAGAAGTTTGTTTGCAATCTTTCGCGACAACTGGCTTCGCTTACGAATTTTTATCTCGGGAACTGTTCGTCCGATTGAGCTACAGTTTTTTGTATTTTATTCAGAATGGATTGGGCTGTTATAAAATAATTTTTTTATAATGCGTACAAACGAGCATGAGAATTTTTTTCTCCTTTGAAGTTGTCCACACGTAAGGGACAAGTGGCGGAATATTTCACATTTTTGTTTATAATTTTTTAATAAAGCGTTAACTGACTTATGTGTATATAACATTCTTTTCTTGTTTAGGTCCGTAGAATATGCTGACAAAGTTTGACGCTTTAAAACCTGGGTTACCCTGTATGAAGGTAGTTTCCCAATATATTTTTATTTTATTAAAAATTCTCGAGAAATGACAAATGTTGAGAAATCAGGGACACTAGCCGTGTCCACGGAAATTCGTGGATAGTTGTGAACAAAGTATTATCGATTGGCCCCCCCTGGAAAACGGGTGTGACAGGCGGCTGTAGCACGCATCCTATCGAACCGGATGGACATTCGACCGATCGATAGCCGGCTCCCTTACATTCGGATCGCATCACTCACAATTTGGCCGACGCGGAAGGCGAAATGCGATTTCAGATCGGTCACGAAACGGGTCTCGTTGGGGGATGATTCCGTGTAGGGTGGAGGACTTTGACACGAGTCTGCCAAGCCCTATTCCTTTAGGGATCGTCTAATCCTCCAACCAATTGCCATAGTTCCTTGCAACGTTCAATAAAATTTCACGTCTTCACACCTTGAATTGTCAATGGACAGTTGCTTACGCTTCAGTCACAATTTTATCTTGAAAATCAACATTTGTTATATATTGTATCATTTTAAAATCTCATTTTTCCAAACGCGTCTGAAATTGTGTCTTTAATTTGTTTAACAGCTCGAGGAACAACAAACGAGTCAGACTCGTGATGAAGATTTCTAACAAAATTTAGCAAATATTAATTTTATGTCTCTGTTCGAGGACGAAATAAAATTCTATTGTAAACGTACAATGAATATACATTTTCGCTCTTCTTCTGTAAACTTATCGAGGGTCAACGAATCAAACTGTAGAAAGATTTTTTTATGTACTATTTGTGGCAAAAATGTACACAGTGATTTTCTTATGTATTACTTGTATTAAAAAATGTATAGAGTGATTTTAGTATGCATTACTTATATCAAAAAATGTATACAGTGGCTTTCTTATCTATTACTTGTATTAAAAAATTTATACAGTGATTTTAGTATGCATTACTTATATCAAAAAATGTATACAGTGGCTTTCTTATCTATTACTTGTATTAAAAAATTTATACAGTGATTTTAGTATGCATTACTTATATCAAAAAATGTTTACAGTGGATTTCTTATCTATTACTGTATTTAAAAATGTATTCAGTGATTTTAGTATGCACTACTTATATGAGAAAATGTATACAGAGATTTTCTTATGTATTACTTGTATTAAAAAATTTATACAGTGATTTTCTTGTGTATTACTTGTATTAACAAATGTATGCAGTGATTTTCTTATGTATTACTTGTGTTAAAAAATGTATACAGTGATTTTCTAATGTATTACTTGTATTAAAAAATGTATACAGTGATTTTATTACGTATTACTTGTACCGAGAAGCGTATACAGTGAGATTCTCACGTGTCAACCTAGCCAAGGACAGACTTCTGAATGGTACTGTATATCCAGCATTTCGATGGGGAGGATAACGCTAGCCCTAACAGTCAGTGAGTCATAATTCGCCGGTATGCGCTTAGGCAACGAATTTTAGCCCCTAACACGGAAGGTTTCGCCTAGTGAGTAATGATTCCTGGAATGACGGCACAAGGATAGTTTCGCTAATCCTGCTAATAATTCAGACGGCTGGTTATCCAACGCCCGCGAGAAATATTTCACAAAGTCGTGTGATCGATCACAGAACTATGTGACTGCGCGTGCAAAATATTTTCAGACACGTACGATATAAACTGCAATAATGTCACCTAATGTCGCATAGCGGAGGAAGTGTCCGTGAACATTTTCAGTATGCCACGCGCATCTCCTTTGAAAAGTGTTCGGTCATCTATTAGTTCTATAAAAAAAGGTCACGTTCAATCGACGTTACATAAACTTCGCCACATCTTTATGTTGGCAAAAATGTGCTTTTTAGCTGCATCACGCGTGTTATTTGCACAATTGTACTGCTCAAGTATTTTCCTAATAGAACGTGCAATAATACTAGAAAAGACGACAAAAGCGGATAGGAGAAACATAGTAAACGGAAGAACAGTAAAGGTATTAGAAAAATTTAGAAGTATTTTCTAAAATCTGCAGCTATTATTAGAAGCAAATATTATATTATTCTGATATTACTGATTTCATTTGCAAATCAGTTTGCGGAATACACTGTATTATTTCAGCGCGACAAAATCCTTTCGTTCACGATCATTTGTTTATAAAAATTTTATCAATATATTCGTAATATTTTTCTGATTGAAATGAGACCAAACGAGACATCGTTCGATTTATACGGGGTGTCCCAAAATTGCTGTACTTCCTTGAAAAGGGCGATTTTCCTGCGGTCATTTGAAATAACTTTTTCCTATGGGAAAATGTTCATCGCGGCTCTGTTCAGAAGTTATTAATTTCGCTGTATCTGCGCTATGATTGGTCCGTGTGTTTCGTTAATAACTCCTTAACAAATCAGGCGAAAATTTTTTCTAAGGAAAAAGTTACTTCAAATGACCTTAGGAACCAAGCAACCTTTTCAAAGTTTTCCGGTATATTTTGGACACCCCGTATAACAGGATTTATTGTACGAATCAGTAAAGGTCGAATCCAACACTCTAGCTCATGCTCCATCGATAAGTTCGGGTAATCGAGATTCTTCTGTTTCGTGGATTAAAGAAATAAATACGGTTCGATTTGTGTCACGTTCGGTGTCATTTTAATCAGAAAAATGTCACGAATATGTTGGTGAAAGTTTCGTAAAAAAAAAAAGATAGTTCAAAACAAAAATGTTTTGTCACAAATGACATTTGCCAAATCGATTAACTCCATAAACAAACACTATGAAAGAAATTGATAAAACAATAGATACACATAACCTAAAAAGATTTTGTCATTTTGCGGTATTAACACTTTGACTGCCACACTAGAAACCTCAAAAATTCCCCAAAATCAGAGTAAGTTATTTAATGAAATAAAGATTGAAAAAATTTAAATGTACGATATCGAGTAATCCTCCAACAGATCCTAACCTAATTTGGTACAATGAATATATCAACGTAAAAATTCATTCTAAAACCTGGATAAATAATTTCGTCATCCACATATGGGTGACATGGCAGTCAACGTGTTAAAGAAAATTTTACGGAAAGCATAACGGTTGAGAAAATATAAAATGATAGGCATCGATCTATTTACGAGCGAAACAGTTTAATGTTTAAAAAGTGGAATCTTAAGAACTATCGAGGCACTACTGCGGTTTAGATTTCTCGCATGGTCTTCCGCAAGTGATTCGATGTTTGTGTACGAGGGTGTACACTGTCGAGAAAATGACCTTCGCCGTAGCATAATTAACACGATTTATTCATTCCCGGCGAAAGCGGGCCAGTCCGTTCGCGATCTTAAGAAAAACCTTTTGCAAGCGAAGTTTTCCCGTCTTCGAACTGTTACTGTATCCAAGCGTTATGAATTATGGAGGTGGTGCGCGCATAAATTGAGGCTTGCTCGCGGAACGATCGTTGAACTAATGCTCATCGGGCCTGACGATCGGTGTTAGTAGCTGTTTCGCGATTTTTCTACGAAAAAACTCCGCTGCCTCGCGATAAAACGTTACCGTCGACCCCGTGTCACCGGTTTCCCGAATCTGCTCGAGCTTGAAACTCGAAACGGTTCGATCAAAGGATTTTAATCCTGATGACTAATCACATACCGGCGGAGCAACATTGCAGATAACGATGTCATTCGATACAAATTGCAATCGGATCCGCATTTAACAGCCTGTGTATCGTTACAATGGATATTGCATTACAAACTAATTGGTCCTGTTCACTGTGGGCACTAGCGTTTTGTCAATTAAGGGCACGTTACGCAATTTCTCAGATCAGACATTTTAATCATTTTTATGGGTCTGATAAACTAATAGAAACACATTTTTCGAGTCCGTAATTTTTTTGACGTATCTCTTTGACATATATAAGTCTTCAAATACAAGAGAAAAATTTTCATCCTCATGGAAGGCATTTTAAAAATTTTGATCTGAATAAAATTATCCTTAGAAAAAGTACGAGTATGGCATCAATGTAGACTACGATTATTTTGTTCGAGCAAAAATTTACAAAATGGTGGACCTCCAAAGTTGGTGGTCTCAGAAATAGTATTTTCTTCGTAAAAAGAACTTTAAAAATTCACGAAAAAATTAACCAATCTTATTTATTCTAGCCTATACTGGTGCCACAATTATAGTATTTCTAAGGATAATTCTTCTTTGTTTTTTGTGCACGCCAGGTGACCCAAACTTTAAAAATGACTTCCATGAGGCTGCAAAAAATCCCTACAAAAAATCATTTACAAATTGCTATAAGAATTTTTTCTTGTATTTGATGACTTAAGATATATGTTCAAAATATTATGGATTCAAAAAAAGGTTTTTTCATTACTTTATCAGTCCCACAAAAATGCTTAAAATTTCTGACCCGAGAAAGTGTAATGTCCCCTTAAGTTTGACCTTGACGTTGACGTTCGATTTAGGGGAAAAATATTACTTAAATAAACATTTAGGGGAAAGAGATTTCTGTACTTTTGTGGGGACAAATATAATTGAAAGTGCTGCGAATAAACAATTTATTTGTGTAAACCTGTAATTTCTTTTTAATGATAGTACTTTATGCTCAACTTTTAGTACAAAAAGTTCTAATTTACATGGTTAAACAATCGATGGATAAGGATATACAATCATTGTATACGAATATTGGGAGTCCATAATTACAAACTACTCTTGCACGAGTATTATTTATTGTGTACATGCAAATTCGTGAAACATGATAATGTTTTTGTGAAATGAAGCATAAAAATACGAATTTATATGTACACCTGCAAATCTACCGTCTGGTGATAATTAACGACATGAGAATATTGATACTATATTAGTTATTTTTTAAAAGGTAATTATTTCATTTTTAATCTCACAACCTAATGCAATCCTCAAGTATTACAAGCATACTATACAGTAGAAAAAATATTCCTTCATCGGGAATGCGGATTGCCGAAATCACAGTTGCTATAAAAGTATATTAAGCTTATTAAGACGTTTTTATGAATCAGGCGTTTTATTTTGGTAACACGCAGAGCGATACCAGGCGCCAACGAACAATGTTCTGTTGTTATAGAATTAGCATACCGGGTGTACTTCAAGAAACCGTACCAACAAAAATTTCATAGCGCTATTTAATTTCTGACCGATATTTGATCAATACTTCATATTACTGTACAATATTATAACTGTGTAACAAAAAAAAATACTTTAATATTACTTTTAAATTTATTTCATATTGTACTTTATGATTCTAGTATTTAATAAATTTACCAATTTATTTGATTCATTTATTACCTTCGTATTTTTTATTTCTAAGGGAAACTTAAAGTTTAATAAATTTAAGGAACTGTATATCTTGAGCATGTGGAAAGTTCTTTTTTTATTTTATTTTATAATTATCTGTGAATTAATTATTCATCGTAAAACACGATATTAAATAAAGTTTAACACGTAAAGTTTAAAAGTAACTTTTAATATAAACTTTAACGGTTAAAGGTTGCCAACATTTTCACTTTATTTTGAATTATATTTCATTTTCATTATTAGTAAGTACCTACAACTCGAAACTTCAAACTGTTATCATGGAAGTATCTGACAAAAACTGGTTCAGACAAAATTTACTTGTTTTTTCCTGTAGAATCGAAATATGTAACGTTTTATAGGTACTCTCTATGGTCGTTACTATTGTCTTGCGCCCCACGTTTTTCATAGCAATTCAAAATTCACAATCACAAATTTTCAGGACTATCCGTATGGGGTTAGGAAAATTATTTTATACTTTTTAGTCTGTCTTAAAAACGTGGAATGGTGCCTGTAAGGCACCACTAAAAATTGCTGTATCATTATCCAAAATATTTTTTACATTATTAAATTTGTTTGTATTTAACAAATTACTAAACATTTCGGTATTGTACGAGTAAGTTGCATCATTTTCGCATGTATAACATGAAAAATCTGTAGAACGGCAATATTCTACTAATCAATCTAAGATTGGTTAATTTTTTCCTGAATTTTTAACGTTCTTTTTACGAAGAAAATACTATTTTGAGACCACCAATTTTGGAGGTCCACCATTTTGTGAATATCTGCTCGAACAAAATAATCGTAGTCTACACTGAGGCCATACTCTTTTTCTAGGGATAATTTTTTTCAGATCAAAATTTTTAAATGTTCCATTTTGGAGTTAAGATAGCTTCGAGTGGAAGGGGTTAAAAATTTTTTATTCAAATTTCTCGTAGAAATCAATAGGGAATTTTTACGTGAACACCGTGTATACTTGACGGAATAATTGAGCCAAGTGAAATGAGTCTGGCATTATGTCACTGGGACCATTCGGTTGCCGAAGGTTAAAGCGCAGATAACGACGTCTGTATCGTACCATAAAATTACTCGGTCACTTTATTTTCTTCGACTGTGGCGGGTTTCGTGCGATCACCGATCAACAATTTTCGACTTTTTATATCGCGTGACCTACTTCTCTGAAAAAAGTTCTTTCGACTTGTTGCGTTCCGAGACGCGATCCCATAACAGCCCGCAGATGCTTCGCGGATTTCGATTTAGATTACCGGCATGTATTATAACTCGAAACAATAGACAATAGATATTTTTACGTCCGCGAAAACTATACCGGTTATGCCATAATAGCTCGTTTAATTTTACTGCCAGGATCACTGGCATTTCACAGGCGAATGCGAGAGAATTCTTTGAGAAAATGCAGAACAACTGGTTAATTGATTTCATTAATCGTGTGCTTTGATAAAATCCGAGTGTAATCGCGAAAAGTGCACTCTAATACGTTCTAGCGATTTCGTGAAAAAATTACGAACTAATTAATTCGGCTCGTTCACGATGCCGAACGTGAGACTAATTTTCTAATTAATTAAATTTTCGAACTAATATTCGAATTGCGTATTTAATTTCTTGACTAACTTGCGACAAAAGCGTGATCGAGTAATTCGTGGCACAGTATCAATTTTTAATTTAACTACGCGAAATCAATTTTTGTTTTTGTTTTTTGGTTTTTGCAAATTGCGATTCGCACGAAGAAGCGTACAAAATTTAGAAATTGCGATCAGGAGAGTATAATAGGAGCTAATTAGCGAGAGAATGTTATTAAAGAATTTAGAAAATGCAATTTTAAAATAAGCATGACTTTCCCATAAGAATAATCTAGAATTAGCAGAATTTGTATTCGGCTATTATTAGAACTGAACTCAGTTATGTGTTCCACTAGTTTCCGCTTAACAAACTCATTAATTTCGTATGTGTGGATCTAATCTCACGTATGATCGTGTATCCGCGAGCGTTTTCATAACACCTTATGAATCATACTGGTTTGTTCCCATGATAACAGAGTAATGTATGACGAAAATTTCTACATAATGGCGCAGAATTGCATTTGGTACGACTTTAGATCATAAAAGTCATGGTAACTGTATAAAACCATAGCGAAACAAGAACCGCACTTTTTATCACAATAATTCATAATGACCAACATTTTTCGGCTGAAATAGGATTAGGGTACACAATTACTGTGGGGATGCCAATTACTATGCTATTACCATTTATTAAACTTATTTTCAAAGCGTAATGAATATTAAAAAAGAGATATATAACATATAAATTAACTGATTTTAATGAAAACAAATATAATATCTCTTATTCGCTATGCATTAAAAGTAAGTATTATTAGTGTAGGCACAGTAATTGGGTGCCCATTCATGAATATTTGTTTAGGTTTTCGATGTTGAATTTTTAAAAATCGGGGCGATAAGTAAATTAAAAATAGAACTACGCAAATCGTTTTAAAATTGATTCGTGTCTTTTTAAGATTTTCCTAAACTGTGTAAAATTTCGGAGTATCGTTTTAAAGAACATATAAAAATGCTCGGAGAGTATCTTTCGAAGCCTCCTTCACTGCTAAGTGCATTCTGACGTGCATTCATACGCGAGAATAAAAAGGACTATTCATACTTCGTTGCAAGCTGTCAGAAATTGTCGAAAAGGAACACTTGCCACATTACGGGGAAATTGATCGGCGTCACGCTAACAGGCTTGCTTTATGCTACTGAAATCGATCCAGGTCGCATTGTAATGACTGACAATCAAGCGGAAGATTATGGAAGATTGCAGAACATTGTAGACATCGAAGGAACCCCGATACTTTCCATCAATCTTGAATAGTTTTCAAGTTACGCTAATGCGACCGGACTTTTAAAGCAGAACACTTAAACATTCCGCGCATGTACGCTAGTTTTTGCAATATATAAAATGGGCCAATCTCGCGCATTTTCAATATCCAGGATTAAAAGAGAAGTTCTGAAGACTAAATTAAAAATTGAAATTCGTAGCATGTGACTAACAAAAATATCCGTCTCAAATTTCAATTTTAACGAAGATACAAAATGTTAACAGACAGCTTGGAATAAATGACTGAATTCGGGGTAATAATTTTCAGCTGACCTTTACAAAGAAAAGTGAAACTCAAAATTGATAAAATATTTTTCATTTACGAAATTTGCTACGCTACACTACAAAAATGTTCGTTGAACGTGGCTGACAAAAGAGATCTTTTTCAAATTTCAATTTCGAGGGATATACAAAATGTTAACAATTGTAAACTTGGAATAAATAACTGAATTCGGGGTAATAATTTTCAACTGATATTTACAAAGAAAAGTGAAACTCAAAATTGATGAAATATTTTTGATTTACGAAATTTGCTACGCTACACTACAAAAATGTTCGTTGAAAGTGGCTGACAAAAGGGATCTTTATCAAATTTCAATTTCGAGGAATATATAAAATGTTAACGACTGTCAGCTTGGAATGAATAACTGAATTTCGAGTAGTCATTTCAAAATGCCGGTTTTTAATTTTTCTTTATTTTAAATGCCACGTTTTTCTAAATATTTTCAGGTATGAAATTTTTTTCAGTCTATTTTGTTCAACAATTGAGGATTGCAAATTCTGCTGTTTCTCACATTCTCTAGAAGTTTCGAATCGAGCGAAGCAATTTTTTTTCTGAGGTCTCCACATTCGTCATATTTTAATGTTCGATATCGAGCGCAAAGAGCTATCGATAAGTTTTTGCGCGAATCACGTTAAATTACGCTTAGCAACTGCAGACGAGTATTGCGAGGAATTTGAGATACTGTTAGAGGATGTGGTAACAGCACGCAAAAGAAACACGCGTTTCACGCATGACATGTGCCTCGGCAAATTTTAGAATAGCTATCAAACCGATTTGAATAAGCGAAAAAGACTATTCGCCCATTCCCGATCCGAGACCTGATAATTATTATTTATGGATCATGAACTCAAAGAACATGAGAATCGGTCGAGTTGTCTCACGAGGATTATTCTTCATGCCTACATTTACTCTCGGCAAAGAAAATAACCGGTTAACATAAATTTCTTCACTTTTTGGTAGCCATTTTGTATTCTCTTTGCGAGAATACGTGACGATAAAAGATGGTGATGAATTAGTTTCTTTCCACCGTAGACAAATTCTTTTACTCGCGATTACGTTATATTCATACGGAAAATTTGTTCTCGCAATTTTAATTTCTACGTTTAATTGAAACGAAATACGTTGTAGGAATTCGATGCAAATGATCGTTAAATTTATGCAAATTCGTAGATACACGTTTTATTACCTTAATGACGAACTATATGTGGTTAAGTATTATCCAATTCATATGTTAATGCAGTTTGCAGGCTCGGGTATGCCAGGAAACACGCAAATATCCATAATCTCATTATATGTAATTACACTGAATTTCTAGTCGTGTAAATTCCTGTTTGCCAAATTACCTAATCCATTTTTTTCACGATGGAATTGTTATTTTAGCTTTGAAAGTTCTTTCGGATTTAAAAGTATATATTAACACATTAGTCATAGTGTTAAAAAATGATTTCGAAGCTCTTTTTTTTAGTCGTCCAGAAGTAGTGTTCCTCGAGAATTCTCGAGAATTTTTAATAAAACAGAAAAATATTGGGAAACTTATAATATTTGGAATATCGCTAATAATATTTATCGAAAGGGCAAAAAACTTTAACTCAGTCTTTATTCCTTTTCAATATGCACATACATAACTTTCAAAACAAGGAAAAAATAGAAGCTAAATATAACCGATAAATTTATTTGTTTAAAACTTACTTACTTTACTTTTTTTAAAACTTTTATAAAGTGAAACATTACGTTCTTGTTACGAATTGACTTCTTAAGAAGCATAAAGCCTGTAATGTAGAATCAGAGAATCTACTTCGTTTTTCTTTTTGTAACAAAATCTGTAGCCGTAGAAAAATTTCTTTCATTTTGTGTGGACGTTTGTGTGTATCTTCTGGATCTTTTTGCAGAGATTCTGGATTGTGCAGATATTTCATAAGGGATACAGCTTTCTTTCTTCTTTAGTAACAACAAGAAACTCATTACTCAATGCAGTATTCAGTTTTTCGAAAGTTTTAAATAAGAATTTCAGAGAATTTAATTTAAGAATTTATTATAAAATAAATGAGATTCGCAAGAATATTCCTAGATTTCAATTTCTAGAGAAATACTGGAATTTCTCAAGAAATGAGAAGTAATGAATTATAAAATTTCTCAAGAAGGAACACTATCCAGAAGCCTGTTCACGGGTTTTCAGTAAGCAACCGTCTGCCAAGGTTGCAGGAAAATTGGCGATTGTCATTCCGGCGTGTTCCCTTGTTAGAAATGAACGGTGCGCGCATCTGTGCACCGCCGCTCGTTAGAGACCGCGTATCCGTTGCCGGTCCGTGCATACATTTTCATAAAAATGCGGAGATCCGCTTTCTTTCCTGTTACCCGCCGCGGAACGTGATACCACGTTGTGTGTTACGCTCTCATGTTAATTCCGGCAATAAAGTCGGGTGTTAAAAACCGCTGTTTGCTCGGGTTTCGCGCATTCCTGAATCGCTTCGATCGCTCGGTCCACGAGCGTTCATTGTCTCATGATCATGCGAGGTTGCGCACCACAGAGAAGTATCCGGACACCTAGTGCCAGAAGCCTACGACAACAGTTTGTGACCAAATGAAAGAATTGTAAATAGTAAATAAAAGGTCGCGAAGCCTAGGAAGAATGGTAGAGTTTGTATCTTTGTAGAAATTAAAAAAAAAAACAAAATTTTTTAAAAGTTTTAATTTATGAAAAATTCTCATGTCGACTTGGATTAAATCTTTGCGAGCTGATGAAAATGCTGAAGTAATTACGAAACAATTGTGACGCATAGGGAAAATTGTAGGATCCACGAAAATAATTTTTGTGCCTTTGGAAGAATTGATTTATACAGAAATAGCTTTTAAGAGGTGCAGAGGGCTGCGTTCCAATTGGTCCCATCCTTTACGAAGTAATGGCAAGATTTAAACAACGAACAATGATCGAAAGCTCCTCGTTTTTGAAGTTGGTTGAAAAATTCGGGGTTCAACTGGAATTTTGTGTTTACGACGAAAGGATTAAATTCAAGAGAAGGTTTCTAGGATAGTTCGCCTCACGACTTTATCCGTAAGTGAAAACAGTAGAGATGATCGAATAGAAAAGCGCTTAAGGGTTTATGGTCGCCATAATGCAGCCCCGAGGCTAGGTGTGAAGAAAGTTTCAACTGCTCGAGGTATTTGTATGAACTGTAACGAAAGTTTAAACACGATGTACTCCTAAAATATTAAACTGAATTTGTTGCACAAATCTTAATTCAGTATAAAATTTCTGCTGTGTCAATTAAATCCACACTTGCAAAAAGATGTTTGATGTTGCCGATTTGAACTTGTTCATCGCGTAGAATATGTGATTACTAGATCATTATGCAAAATGAAAACTTTCTAGGTTGATTGTAAGGAACAGAAAGTTAATTGAAATGTATGTAATTCTTCTTGTAATATTAAGAAAGAGATATTAAATTATGTTCATGTTGTATATATATATCTTTTATAACATTCATTATGATTTAAAAATACGTGTGATTAGTATAGGCACAGTCGTCGATCAGTAGTCGGCCCACAGTAATTGGGTCCTTAAATCGAAAATTTATCGAAATATTTGTAATTTATGAAATTTTCTGCACTTCATTACAAAAATTTTCATTTAACATGTCTAACAGAAGAGGTCTTTTTTAAATTTCCATTTTTAAGGGATATACAAAATGTTAACAGTCAGCTTGGAATGAATAACTGAATTCTTCTTTTAATGTAACAACGTTCTTATATTTCTCCAATAGCCCTGCAATTTTCCAGCATTATTATCACAAGTGTATTAAACCCTCACTTTGGTGATCACTGTATAACCAAACATCAAACATCAGCAAATGCTCTAGAATTGGGAGCTGAAAAGAATTAATTCCATGGGTTGCTGTGTAATGGATTTTCAAGAAGAAATTATTCGAAAATAGTCGAGCAATATCTAAATTAATTATAGTTCGATGATTTTTGAACAATATTAAAACGGTTGAAAATGCTCGGTGAATTTCGATGTAGAAAAGTTCGAGTCCTTACGGCGTTGGCACGAGGGCAATGGCGTGAAAAAAAAAAGAATCGGGATGGAACAGATGGGTCCAAGGTTTTTCGAGCTCCGCTACTTCGCATAGCGTTTGACGATGTTCGACACGAGGGGAAAAATGAGCGACAATGATGTATGTGGTCCGTGCGAAGGGGAGATACTAAATCCGTATAGGGAACAATCTTTTGCTGCAAGTTTCGCTGGCAATACTGAAACAATTCTCAAACTATTATATATTATACTGACTTGTACACACACTAATATTTATTCCAGCGTTATAACACGTAATATTTAAAAAATATCTCCCCCACCCCTATATTACCCTATGTACGACCAAAAAACAAATAGATTTACCATTTCTTTCACGATTCCGAGCAATTCAAATTTTCGTCAAAAATTTTATACATCTCGTCTAATAAACCGATCCTTCTAACTTCTCAAAAACACTAAAGTCACTTGGACTAATTTGAAAAAAGTTACGCCGTTTCGAATCAGTTTTGCTCCTCACCGTAGATAATAGACACAAATGAAAAGAGTCTGAATACCGACACGAATAAAATGGCTCTGTACGCCGACCGAGTAGACACGCGAGTTACATTACTTTTTCCTGCGGCGAACGGTACAAAGTATTCGTCCGGTAACCGAGTGAATGATTATTCCGAAGGAAAAACGGTGCGAAATTCTTCCGGCAGCGAAAACGCAGCAATCCGTTTGATAGTAGTGATGCATATCCCCGATCGTATCGCCCGCGATATCGTACGGAAAGAGGAGAGGCGCTTGCTTTCACGACTTACAGGTCAGGAGACTGGCGGCGTCGCGTCCCATGAAGCGTTCGCGAAATTCCGCCAATTAGCTCGCGGCTCGTGGCGAACGCGATGTGTAACAGGAAGTAAAATCGAGACTCCGGCGAGAAAGGTGGCCGCGAATTTTCCTCGGTCCCGTAACTCTAGGTGCTCGCGCGCCGTCTTACCGCAGACCGACGACGACGACGACGACGACGACGACGACGACGACGACGACGACGACGACCGACCGACCGACCGATGGACGCCGTGCTTAATTGCATTTTGCGCTGCGGCAAAGTGTCGGCCGATCTCTGTCCCGGGTCCGAGGAATGAAAGCAGAGCGAACGCGGTAAGCCGCAGCCCTTGTAACCAAACACCAGTGCGGCGGCCGGACACAACAGACCCCCGGGGGAAAAACAACGACAAAAATCAACCAGACCGCCACACCGCGCGCTGCTCGAAAAACCGTTCTGAAAAGTGTTCGATGTCCTCGAAGTGTACACGGTGGCTGCAACGAGCGCGCAACCGGGACCAGTATTCCTTAGAAGTCGGGTGGGAGCGGAACCAGAACAGTGTTCCTTCTCGAGAAATTGTATAATTGTTTATTTCTCGAGAAATTTCAATCTAGGAATGTTCTTATGAATCTCGTTTATTTTATAACAGAGATTAAATAAGAAAACGAAAAGAAATGTTTTAAATAAGAAAACTTTCGAAAAACTGAGTACTGAATTGAGTAATCTTGTTGTTATTAAAGAAGAAATATCTAAGAGAAGAGACAAGATTGTTGTATCCCTTATGAAATATCTGCACAATCCAGAATCTCTGCAAAAAGATTCAGAAGATACATTTTTTTGTTTCACATCCAAGGCAGATATGTATAAAATGGTAAAATCCTTGTTTATAAAATTG